>JACEGR010003710.1:0-99748 GCA_014170235.1 Listronotus bonariensis
TAATTGTATTCGCTCGGTCTTGGGTTGTTTACGTCGATATAGTCTACGCTATCCTCAGTAGATTTTTTAACCAGAACATTCATAATAAATTATGTTATTATTATTAGTGGTTATTTTGTTTTTTAAAGCCAAATAAAAAATAATTTTAATGTTTAAATCATATTAAAACAGATATTTTCAAATGTTTTTAGTCGAAAAAAATCGGTCTTAGAGTATAGGACCTTTTTTATAAATATCTTTTATTAGAAATATTTTGCTCAGTACGAGTACGAGTAGGGTCATCTAAGAAAGTCTGAACTAGGCAGACTTGAGAATTTTTTGCGTGGATTTTAGAAAATATTTAAGAAAAAGAGTAAATTGTGACAAAAAGATACAGTTAATTTTTTTAATGAAACACCAAAATTATTGTTTAACTTTTAAAAAGGGTTTTTTTGAAGCGTTTTAATAAAAGGGATGGTTACATATAGGTATAAATCTTTAAAAAAAAGCCATTGACTGCCGTTAATGTTCGACCACAAATTCACTACTAACTAGTAACTAGGGTGTGCGAATAATTCGAACTTACGAATTATTCGTATCGAATCGAATATCAATGTTCGATTCGAACCTCGAACCGATTAATTCGTAAATTCTAATTATTTAAAAGTTCCCGAATAATTCAAACAAAAAATCGAGTAATCCGAGAAATTTTAAATTTTTACAATTTTCTTTAATAATTCGATTTTTTTTTCGAATAATTCGAATTTTTCTCGAATTATTGTAGTAATCACGTATTTTCGGGGATATTGAATTTAGGACCTGTTATGTTTGATATTTAAATAAACATTTTATTTTATTTTAACAATAAAATTTAATTACATAAATGAAACAATTATTATAAAAATTTACTACAAATTTTTGTTCAAAAATAATAAATATGATACTGAATCTGGTAAAATTATTTTTTTAGTGGATAAAATAATTAAAAATATATACAGGGTGATTTAAAAATCGATCACGAAACTTGAGGGGTGATTCTACTTGACAAAATAAGGGTAGAGCTTTATATAATTTTTTTCAAAATGTTATTCGTTTTCGAGTTACAAGCCGTCACAACATACAACACCCTGTATGTATGTAGGTAAATTTATTGAAATTGATGAAAACTTTGATGTCTGTTGGTGCCTAAATGGTGAGGTTTATCGACTTTAATAAGGAGTACCTTATTTTTTAAGTTTTTGATTGTCCATAAAATGGCGCCCCCAGATTTGCGATATCTGCAAAAATAAACAAGTTATGATGTAAATAAATTTTGGGTTTTAGGTAAAGTGCCCTCTGACAGTATTTAAAAAAAGTACTTTTTATTAAAATTTTAGAATCCGCAAAGCTGGATTTGTGTGCCAAATATCAACTGGATTGGTTGAAAAATAAATGCAATATGGCGAAAAAACCAAAATAAAAATTGAACTTTGACGGCTTGTAACTCGAAAACAAATGACATTAAAAAAAAATTATGAACTCTACCCTTATTTTGTCAAGTAGAATCACCCCTTATATTTCGTGATCGATTTTTGAATCACCCTGTTTATATAGAAGACTTAGACAAATTATTTTTTAGAGTTTTAAAACATTATTACCTAAAAAAATGGTTTTACTCAAGAACACCATTTTAAAGAAAATAATTTTTGGAGCCAAGAGAATAAACTTCTAATTCTTGAGCTTAAAAACTATTCTTGTTATAAAATATTTTTCTTAGATCAATAATTCTATTCTTTTGATTTAAGAAAAGTGGATGGTGTTCTTAAGTCAATATTTAGAATCTTGAATTAAGTTAATTTTTTTTATCAGTGTGTGTATAACATGTTTCTTATATTTTTTTCAAAAGTAAATAAAAAATTATTAAAGGTAAAATGAATTGGAAAGATCTCTATCTAGTATAATGGTATCTAGATTTTTGTTACTGACTTAGATAAATAAATATTAAAATTGAGCAATTGTCTTCTTCGGATAATTAATTTTTAATCAAAAAGGATATTATGGGTCAGTAGAATATTTTAATGCCCGATGTTATGGAATCTTAATTGGATAAAATAGAAAATCCCTTTATATTTTAATAATTAGTAAATAATTTGCATTATTTCTGAATTTATTCAAAAATTTTCGAATTATTTAAAAAATTTCAAAGTATTCCAAATTTTTCGTATAATTCGAAACTTTTTGAATTATTCGTCGAATTTCGAATAATTCGAATTATTCGATTAAAATTTAAAATCGAATATTAATATTCGATTCGATTCGAACGATATTTGCACACCCCTAGTAGTAACTAAAAAAATCAGCAATTTATTTATTTCGAGACAAAAAATGCAAAAAATCTCTATATTTCAGGGACTTGTCTCAATAAAAGGAGGTGAAACCCACAAAATGTTTCCTTCTCTGTACAATGCCGTATAAATAATTTGCGCAGGATAATTGGTTTTCTTAATATTCGACCGCAAATCCACTATAGTAACAAAAAAATCAGTGATTAACTTATCTTGTGACAAAAAATGCAAAAAATCTCAATTTTTCAGGGACTTGTCTTAATCAAATGAGGTGAAATTCACAAAATGTTTTCTTCTCTGCACAATTCCGTATAAATAATTTGCGCAGGATATTTGGTTCTCTTAATAGCTTTGTTCGCGGGTCTAGTAATGAACCGATTCGGAACCAGAACCGAACTGGTTTAGAATTGTTTTAAAGCGCATGTCTAGTTATTTATTAGTTCGTAATTTTTATTTACCGCGAACGATTTTCTATACAGCTGAGGATGTATGCTAACCTGGTGTTTTGGTTAGGATTTTTATGGTTAAATTGGATACTAAACAAAAAAATATTTAAACAAAAAGGTAAATTGTTATACTGTCGAATGCCACTCGAGGTCTCTCCGCGGAAGACGAGGGATTCCCTGCCTCCTCTCGTTTTTAACATAAGTACCTATGTGTATTTAACTAAAGATAAAATTCAAACAACAAAAAATGGTAAAATCTTGTAATATTGTCTATATTTTTTAATTAAATCTTTATTTATTTTATTGCATACATACATTCATACGGAATACAATTAAAAATCCTTTGTTTATATAAGCTCAGAATCACAAAAATATTAAAAAATATTCAACAGGGATATTAACCCGCATAAAAAGTGGCAAAAACAAATAAACTGTAATACAATGGTTTATTTCTGTACCAGAAAAACAGAAAACAGCTGACCATGACGACAATGCGCATGAAATTCCGAACTAAACTTTTAGTTCCAAAAAAATTCCAGGACTGCTAATCAGGTTACGAACCGATAACGAACTGATTCCATCGTAACCCGCGAATACAGAACTGTTACTAAAAATTCAGGATGTTACTAACTGCGAACGCTGTTTTTTACTGCGCATGCGAATAGTCCCAGGACCGGTTCTGAATCGAACCCGCGAACAAAGCTAATATTTGAATGCAAATCCACTAGTAACAAAAAATCAGCGATTAACTTAGCTCGCGACAAAAAATGCAAAAAATCTTAATTTTTTTTTCCGTCTGTACGATGCCGTATAAATAGTTTGTGCAGGATATTTGGTTCTCTTAATATTTGTTCCCAAACTCACTACTAACAAAAAAATCAGCTTAAAGCTATCCCGCCTCTACTTACTAAAATGTCCACTAAATATGCAAAACTCGTGCGCGGTTTGTTGAATTGTTTTTCACTTAAAAAAACTTAACCGCCTAGTGTCATAATAGTTTTTAATTGCGGTCGTGGGAACAAAGTATTATCATTAAGACAAATATTATGTTACATGCATTATTAATTTTTACAGCTTTTCTTACCAAAGTGGGTCGAAAGCAGAAACGTTTAATTCGTTAGTTCTAGCTTTAAAAAGCTTTTAGAAAATACCCCATTAAGCAAAATTTACTTTATTAGTTTCGAAAATATGGCCATCCCATCCGGTGTTTGAGTAATTTTTAAAGTACCGTCATTTCGTGGTAGGTAAAGATATTGACTTTATTCTTTAGGGTTATAAAGTACTCGTCAGGAGCTTTAAAATGATGTATCACTTGATCTCCCTTCCCATTTAAGAATTTTTGGGTGGGGGCCCTGGTAGCTAGGGGATTGAAGGGGCGCCGTCTAATTTTTTGTTAAAAATGTTTCTTCTAAAAATATCTTGACGTGTTTCGGCGATTTTCTCAAATCTGTATCTTTTCGCAGATAACTGAGTGGTAACTTTTTAAATAAACACCCTGTATAAAAAATTAAAACTTGAATAACTTACTTAGAAGGGTTGGAAGCCCTAAATAATTTTTACAACATATGTAGGTTCAAGGGTTTTCGGTTGAAATTATTTTTTAATAATCATAAAATAAGTTTTCAACGAGGGTGCTAGACGTAAAATGATCCCTTGGACGCGCTCTAAAAATGTAGAAAACTTTTTATTAAAAACTACTGCTGATCTGACTTCGACATAACTTTTGTAAAATTAATTGACTGATGAAAGACACACCTATAGGTATCATAACCACTTAAGAAATTAAAAATATTAAATGAAAGTGTTTAGCCACATAGCATATAAAAGTTTTCATAGTTTGGAGAAAAGCCAAATAATATCTTGTTTAAATTTGTATTGCCAGAAAAATAATAAACTATATATAAAAACTAAAGTACCGTGTTATTTTTTTCACTTAGGACACCCGTTGTAGGGTAGTACCAAGGAAAATAAACTTTTTAATAAAGAGCGCTCGATCCCATTTATGCTTATGTTCACTAAATTATATGACGTAATCTTCCCTTAATTCTCTGTTTACAATCGTACTGGAAGCTTTTTTCGAAGTTTTGGTGTTATTTTTTGTTTTTTAGTCATTGGACTTTTATATATGTTTAGTTTTTACTCTTACATTAAATTGATTAGTTATTATTAGTCCAGTTACAGAGAATTTTAAAACCTGTAAACAGGGGTCACTGACCTTTGGATATTTTTTTAGAAGGAATTTACGTTTAAATTGTTATTAAGGGTAAGATACTATTTTTTAATGTTTTTTTAATGATTTTATTTTTTTTTTGTGCAAGTATTGGTTTATTTTGTCACATAAAAATATTATAGCAAAAAGGTGACGTCACAAACATAACCTATATTTTCGGGCAAATATAAAAAATCGAGCGGTCCTTATTAAAAAGTTTATCTTCCTTGGGGTAGTACTGCGGCTTAAAATTTTTGTAGACTGTCTCTGACTATAAAAGACCATCAAATAAAACCACCTTTTTTGAGTATCTTTAGTATTGAAAATCTATAATATAATTAAAACCAACTGAATATTATTATTTCTAATTATGAAAACGAATTAATAAATTATTTCTTCAATGAAATTCAATTTTAAATGTCATATACTACAATTACTAATGATTAAGTACTAACTGTTAGTTGAAATGCATGTGATACGATTTTTTTTTCGTAGAAAACAACCTTTTAATAAACTAAGGAAACTAGTAATTAGAGATACGATTGTTGTTCACATTATTATTAAAACTGCATAATAGATTACACATTTCGGTAGCAACTAATGGAGTTCTCACGGTAAATTGGTACCATACGTACCAAGTATAGATTAAATGACAAATCAATTAAGGTTAAACTATGGGTACGACTTATGGACATAATATGTAATTTTTGCATATAGATTTTCTCAATGGCTTTGTGTTATAGGATTACAATGGGAGCATTTAGCTGCTTTACCGCTAAGTTTCACAATCATTGTAAAAATTGTCACATTTAACCAGTTGGATGGCTTTTGACACACAAGTTAAGCGGCTGAGTACTCTTGAATTCGCCCAATATCTACTGAATTTGCTAATCCAGTGTTCTATTCTATTTCTATTTTTTTCTTGGTTTTGGTCCCTTCAGGTCCAATCCACCACTCCCCCTTCCGGACTATGCTTTCCAGGGCTTCGTCGACGGAAAATCTGGATAATCGAGCTCGTAGCTCCCAGAAATTCAAAAGAAAACAAATAATTCAACAATCGATGCAATGCATAAATTGGCTATCGAACCAAGATCTGCTACTGGTATTACGTATAACCTTCACTTTCACTACTGACAGTTCCCATGGCACGCCCATCCATTTCTCGTCATTTGAGAAATACCTCGTGTTCACCACCAAACAGGATACCATCAGCTTATAGAAATCTTCGCTCACAGCGCTTAGATCCAGAAGAAAGATGCCGTCAATTTAGCGTGAATCTTTCCTTGATCCCCGAAGGTAAAAAACGTTCGTACGACACCTCTAGCCGCCACTCCGGGAAGAACTTTTTAGTCCTCTACGCACGTCCGCACTGTTCGGAGGTCAAACAAAGAGTAATCCAGTGTTAATAATAACAGAGCCCCACAAAAACATAAAAGTTGGTGGTCCGAAAGAGTAGACCATGATATCTTATATTATTGAGGTCGCTGAATCCGAATCTATGGCCGGTTTGACCCTCACAGGTCAGGCTCAAGGTCATTTTAAGGTCAATTTCAGCCCAACAATTAAAAAGTTGAAGGTCCGAAAGACCAGACCATGGTATCTTTTGGTTTTTGGGGTCGCTGAATACGAATCCGAGGTCGGTTTGACCCCATAAGGTCAAGGTCTTTTTAAAGTCAAATCATCAAAATTTATTGAAAAGAGACCACAATCGTTATATTTTTATGTTTTTTAAATTGCTGATTCCATATCCGGGGTCAGTTTGATCCTATCAGGTCATGATTAAGGTCATTATAAGGTCAAACCAATAAATTTTATTGAAAATAGAGTAGAATCATGATATATCTATGTTTTTGGGGTCGCTGCATCCGAATCCGTGGTCAAATTGACTCTGTGAAGTTAGGATCAAGGTCATATCAAGGTCTAATCATTGAAAGTTATCGTAAATGCACCAAAATCATGATATCTTGGGGTTTTTGGGTCGCTAAATGCGAATCCGTAGTCAAATTCAGCCTTCCGGATTCTGATTAGGCGACACCAAGAACATAAAGATATTACGTTTGTGGTCTATTTTTAATGAATTTTGATGATTTGACCTTAAAATAACTTTGACCATGACCTTATGGGGTCAAACTGACTTTGGTTTCGAATTTAGCGACTCCAAAAACATGAAAATACCATGTTTGTGGTCTATTTTCGATACATTTTGATGATTTGACCTTGAAATAACCTTGACCATGCCCTGATGGGGTCAAACCGACACCAGATTTGGATTTAGTGACCCCAAAAGCATACAGATACCATGGTCTAATCTTTCGGACCACCAACTTTTAATTTTTTGAGGCTGTGTAATTAATACTATGATTTATGCTTTAAAAAAATGTTTATTCTTGTTATAGGCCGCGAGCCAGTAATAAAACTGACTTCATAATAATTAGATAATTACACTTTTGGGGGAGGGGTTTCTTTTGACAAGTCTACCACCGCAATATTCATACCGCCATATATGGAAGTCGCGCTTTAACCCAGCCTGTCAATGTCATATGTTTCGAGTGTCGGACCGGGCAAACGCGTCACTTTTTTATCGGACAAGTTTACCACAGTGTTTTACATGCAATTTTTAATCATTGTGCCAAAAATCATAAGTGTTAAAGTCACAAAACCATAAGACCCCTGGACATGTTTTGGGTATCGGATTGGGCGGACTTATACAAACCACCAACCAAATAGTTTTCCGTCTACCGTCATTACACGATTTGTATGATAGTCGTAGGCCGCATCGAGACTTGCAACAATTCGCCGTGCCGCTCCACCCCACAAACCCCGCCACTTAGCGCGGACAGGGACGTGGACGGAATTTACATCGTCTTTAAGGGCTTAGCGAATGATTTGTGGGTGATTCATAGCTTGGTGGTTTTTGGCGCGCAAACATGTTGTTTGGTTTGGACGAATGTTTGGTGAATTATTGCAAGCCTGGACGCGGCTTAACCTCCGTGTACTAAACAACCTGACCTATTTTTTACCGAATTAAAACTGTTTTATTTTAAATATAGTATTTAAACAAAGATATTGCTGCAGGCTTGCCTAAAAAACTTTGTTCATGGCTATATTTAAATTTAGAAAACGACCTTCAAACTTTTGACACCCCCTATATAATGGCAATTTTAATTTTCTTTTACTTTACATAGCAGTAATAATATGTCACTAATTTTTCCTCTCCATTTTATAAATAAAACCATAGGACTTTTTAATTTTTTAATTTTGTAAAATCATAAAAAAATTTGGTACATTCTGTATTATTCAAAAATACATATTTTATAAACTAGCCTTAGAGTATTGAAAAAGTAGAGGTTGCCACTATACAGAGTGCGACAAAATATTTTAGGTTATTTTTTTAAATTTTAATGAAGTCTTCACTTAAGGCCATCAGACTACAGTAATAAGCACCGGAACCGTTAATTTGATTGGTTCGAAGCGCCACAGACGATTATGCAAAACTGTCACGTTGGGAGGATCATGGTTAGTTCTGGTAAGTTAAATATATCTTTTTAATTCCCTTATAAAGCGAATTAAAAAAAAATACTGATTAGATCTAACTATAACCCCCCTCCCATGTGTCAGTTTTGGATGACCGTTTGAACCAATCAAATTACCGTTTTTGGGGTGCTTTTTAGTGTAGTCTAAGGCCATTAGCTAAATAACCCTGTATATTTTTCAAATATAATTTAACTACATTTTCTGTTTCAGATAGTTCGCAGCTTAGTAAACCATGTCATTGCTTGTTCCCTGAAATAACCAAACATGGCTCTCCTTAACTACTCTTCTCCCTTTCTGGCCACCCCTAGCCCCCTAGGTACCTTCTACCAACCTCCACAACCTCCTACCCATCAACTTCCTCCGTTTCGGATACCTTACTCCTACCCTCCTCCCCAAAAGCCATTTCTAAACGAAGACTACGCCAATGGACGTGGCGCTCAAAGCAAACCAGCTCAAAGTGTTCAACACCAACAAGGACCGTATCAAAGGCCTTTGCCAAGTGAACAAACACAACCGCTAGAACCGACTTATACGCGTGTGACTGAAGACGGGGCCAAAACAAAAGTGCACGCGGTTATAGATTACGATTACGAGGACGAAGATGAACCGGTGCCCCCTGTTACCCCTATTCAGGGGCCTATTTTTATTAAGAACGGTTCTGTGCCGGTTGTGCCATTGTATTCGCATCCTGTTTTGAATAATGGAAGTTTTGTTCAAATACCGGTAAGTCGAACATCTGTTTATCATTCTACATAGTTTTTAGAATAAGATGCTAATGAAGAGTTTGAATCCTTAGATAATTTAAGTTGTAAATTCTTTTACTTTAAATAAAAAACATTTGGAATTACATCTTTCAACAAATATCACTTCCAAAACAATGCAAAATGAAATGCGCAAATTCTAGACGCCACTGGATTGATCATCAGCTTTGATTTTACCCAGTCTTAGCCAACATTTCTCCGTGGAGTGTCCTTCCTTGCGTCCCCGACCTCGAACCGCCTAAAAGTTGAGGATATGTCGCAACCTTATAAATATAAACTAACCTTGGTTTGTACGAGCTTTAAAAACTAGTGTGGACGCGAAACACTTGTATCTGCAAATGTTGGCCAACTTTGTTGCTGAAAATTTTTTGATCAAGATACATTCGACCGACAATGTTGTCCCGATTGTATCTAGTCTATACATGGCTTAAGGTAGCTTGTTTTTATAATTTAACACTTCGCTTCTTCTATAGTAATTATAGTAATTTAATATTTGGTGTAATTAAATATTAATTTGAATTTTCCACTTAATTATTCTCAAATAAATGAAATATTACAAAATGGTAATTTAAAATTTACAATACCTATATTATTCCTATGTACATGTGTGTAAAATATGGGGACGTACTGGCAAACCCATCATAAATAAGGTTTTTAAACAACTTTACAAGGTCTGTAAAATTCTAAGTGTTATTTATTCATCTTTATTGGCATTGCGTTTAAGTTGCACACCAAGTAATTATTTTTTTTACATGTAGTTACAATTTCCTGCAAATAATGTTTATATTATATCAGCAGAAGAAAGATTACTGCTTACAGCTACAAACATCTGTGATATGCATAGCTACAAATAAATATATTTTTTTATTCTTCAGGTTTGGATCAAAACATTTTTGAAAATATTAAAAATAAACGTAGTAAATTTGGCACTTTTTTAAAAGCTTTTTAAAAGATGTTTTAAAGTCCGTTTTACAGTCGGCATGTTCTTTCTGCAACTTTCAAGAAACTTGTGGTAGGCATGCGCAGTACGCGAACAGCTGATTTTTGGCAGCGTATTCTGCAACTTTATTGTGACTTGCAACTTTACCAGTTGGACCGATTTTTCTTGCAGTTGCAACTGCAAGTCTGGGAAAAAATTTGGTTATTTTAGTGCTACCAACTCCACCCAAAGTTACTAGTTAAGTGACCATCACCTTCTTGCTTTTTTTCTTGAATTTTCATCCCTCAGGAGGGTAGCGGCAGCAATAATGAGGCAAATTGTAGCCGCGGTGGTTCTTTTTTATTCGATTTTTTTCATTTTTAACAGCTATTCTAAATACCGGTCAATAGCTAGGTTAGATTCGAACTTTATTTTCACATTTTTGCACGTTGGTACCTTGCCCTATTTTTGCAATATTAAAAGCAAATTGCCAACTGTAAAACGAATCTGCCATAAACTTGCAGCAAGTTTATTGTTGAAAGAAAGTTGCTGCAACAAAATTGCAGAAAGAACTTGCCGACTGTAAAACGGACGTAACGACAATACAATATACAGGGTGTTTTATTAAGAAATATATTAGATAAAAAATATGGTAAACGGTTTTATTACAATAAAAATGATGTTCTAAAAGCTAAAAACTAATCTGGTAAGTTCTAGCTACTGAATTGCACCAACCTTTTTCTCAATCTGTGGTACTGATCGCACGAATAATAAAATTGTTGAGCGTAGCGTATACAAAATAAATATTATGATAAAAATTTTAAGAGCCTAACGATTTTATTATTTGTCCAATCAATTTTCCAGATTGATGAGGAGATTGGTGTGATTTGGTAGGTAGGACTAACCGAATTATTTTTAAGCTTTCAGTACTTTACCTACATAATTTTATTGCAATAAAACCGTTTGACATATTTTTTTCCATAATTTATTTTCAAGTTTTTAGTTGATACTTCTCATTCTATCGAGTTCATTTAATGCCTAACTATAACTAACCAGAAGTAACCAACTATTTTATTATTTATCTGATCAATACTCCATGCCATACTCATGCTTGGATCGCGATTCTGTTAGATTAGTAAATATACCTACACTGTCTTAAACTATATATTTTTTTTAGAGTGGGCTCTATTCTACAAATCAAGCCCTTTCATTTGATACCCATATTGAGGTTGTTGTGAAGTTATATGTAATCTACTATTTTGTATCGGGGGCCATCTTGGATTTACAATCATAAAGAATTTATTATATTGTATAGTCATTAAGATTAAGTGTGTGTACCAAATTTCAGATCGATCTGTCGTCAGGAAGGAGGTAAAATTCTAATTACAAAATTTTACCTAAAGAAACAAACACACAAATTATTAAATTAAATAATTTAAAAAATAATAAAATTTTTAAGCTCGGGAATTATTAATACCGGCCTTATTTAACTAGTGCTTGTGCCCATAATTTAGAGTTATTAGCTTTGTTCGCGGTTTCCATTCTGAACCGGTTCTGGGACTATTCGCATGCGCAGTGAAAAAAGCAGCGTTCGCGGTTAGTAAAATCCTGAATTTTTAGTAACAGTTCTGTGTTCGCCGGTTACAATAAAATCAGTTCGTTACCGGTTCGTAACCTGATTAGCAGTCCTAGGATTTTTGTTGGAACTAAAAGTTCAGTTCGGAGTTTCATGCGCATTGTCGACATGGTCAGCTGTTTTCTGTTTTTGTGGTACAGAAATAAATCGTTGTATTTGTTTTTTTAAGTATTTTTGTGATTCTAAGCGTATATGAACAAAGGATTTTTACTTGAATGTATGTATGCAATAAAATAAATAAAGATTTAATTAAAAAATATAGACAATATTACAAGATTTTACCATTTCTTGTTGTTTAAATTTTATCTTTAGTTAAATACACATACTTATGTTAAAAACGAGAGGAGGCAGGGAATCCCTCGTCTTCCGCTGAGAGACCTCGAGTGGTTTTCGACAGTATAACAATTTACCTTTTTGTTTGAATTTAATTTTTTTTTTGTGTAGTATCCAATCTAACCATGAAAAATCCTAACCAAACGGCTAGGTTAGAATACATCCTCAGCTGTATAGAAAATCGTTCGCGGTAACTAAAAATTCCGAACTAATAAATAATTTAGACATGCGCTTTAAAACAATTCTAAACCAATTCGGTTCTGGTTCAGAATCAGTTCAATACTAGACCCGCGAACAAAGCTATTGCAATTCATCTTGACAGTACCATTAACCTAAAAAAAGGGAAACATTTTTAGTAGTTTTTCTTTATTGTTTTATCTTTTAGGGTTTTTATAACACAATTACAGAAATACATCTGAAAAAGCAAGGTTTTAAGTATTTTTACTTCTAAAAACTTTTCGATTTTGTGATCGGCAGCCGTTCGGTTAGACGAACAGTTCCGAAGTTAAAATAAGGCCAAAGTAAGACACGAATTAAAACCGACATAAATAAAGCCGGGCACTATTCTTATTAAGGGAGTCCTTATCCCACCATTCATCTGCGCAAGCTTAGATGTCAAAATAAGGTCAGTATTATTAGTGTCTGGCCTTATTTCACTGTGCAATAATTCTCTATTAAGTTATTTAGGAAAATTCGTTTCCATAACAATAGTGTTACACTTTAAACAAAGACAAAGAAAACATTAAAAATATTTCCGTAGGAAGGTCAGTAAATAAGTGAAAGGAGTGAAGGAGAGATCGTAAAAATCGATTTTTAAAAAATCATTTGTTTAATTATAAAAGTTTAAAAGACAGGAAACTGATTTGATTGCTTGGCTCATTTTAATTGTACTTTTTAAAACAATTTAGATTGATTGTTTTTAAAAGGCCACCCATACGCTTTGTTAGCTGGATATAGATTTTTTAAATAAATAGCTGCAATTTTATTAACTTTCTTTTAATTATTATTTACTATTTTTGGTGAGAAATTGCATATTAATTTAAATAAAAACTGTATTAAAATTAGAAGAAAAAAATAGTATTTGATGACTCTTTTCGCGACAAGGAACATGATTGTGTTTTGGATACATTAAATTGGACGAGATTTTTGGCGCCCCAATCCAATATTTAAAAGTCCTGTGAAGGGGCAGGCTTAGTGATGGGTTTAGAAACCTGAAAACTGGAGTCAAGGGTACTATCGTCGGCAAACTATGAATGGAGTTAGTTGTGGATGAGATAAGCGCCTTGAGGCAACCCCACGATAACTGATATACGTCGATCAAAAAAAAAAAACTAGAGAGCCATGAACAAAGTTTTGTTGAAAGACCGTAAAAGGGAGATTTATTGAGAAGAGCGTCATGTTAAACCTGGTCAAAAGCGTTGGATATATCAAGAGCAAAAAGTTACGGGCTCCCTTAATTCACAAAAAAATGAAGATAAAAAAAGGTTCTCAATTTCTCCAAATTAATATTGGTTACATTAATTTTCAAAATGACCCTTAAAAAAGTTTAACAGCAAAAAAGTCCTTACTTTTTCAAACTAATATTGTTTACATAACTTTTACAAAAAAGTTAAAGAGCAAAAAAAAGGTCTCCTCTTTTTCAAATCAATATTGTTTTTATAACTTAAAAAAAATACCCGCTCCATTTACGTTTTTCATTCCGCGCGGGCCCCCTTATTCAGTTCGGGCCCCGGTAATTTGTACGGCCTTCAACGCCCTCTTGGCGGCACTGGCTGCAGATCTCTTGTGACGAAATCCATATTGTCTCTCATTTTTAATTATTTTATGTTTTATCCATCTATTATTGATCTGTAATACCTTAGAAACGGAATATGTTATGGTAGCAATAATACCTGCTATCACACCTAGGGCATTATAAGCGGGCATTATGATAATGCCCGCTTATAATGCCCTAATGCGCTAATATGGAAATTTTATTGCTTATCCAATTTTATTTGTCTCACAATAAAGATCAAGTTTATACAAACATATGTATTAAAATAAAATCAATAACTTACCAGTTCCTGAAAATATGCCATTAAAAGGGTTTCGGTTATTTGAAGAATTGCGTTCGCATCTTTCCAAATACCAAATATGCGATATTCCCGATCATACTGTTGCCTTGATTTAACTGACAAAAGATTTTCGGTCGCTTTTATGGCCTTTTCTCTTATATTTTGTGGAATTTCTTCCATTTTGAGCAAATCGTTAATAAAAAATGCCAACTGACTAACTGATAGAAACATCAAAGTCAAACTTAACACCAGTCATTATCTACTTACGTATACAGGTACAGGTGCAACTTATTTTTTATATTGCGAATAAATAATGTAATTAGTCATTAAAAAACTCTTTTTGGGTAAAACATGAAGCATTGTATGCACCATGGGCTTTACTGGACTATAATGTCCATCAGGTCGGGCTATTTCGACCTTCAGAGCATTATAGTCCTAGTAACGCCCTTGATACATAAATAGCTATTAAAGCCCCGATATTTATTTGTTATAATTTTTAGTATAATGTTCCAATGTGCTGCCATATGCTGTGGTATCAAACCCTGTAAATTAATAAAACATGTACAAAATACGCGTATGTTTACCCAATATTAAATAAAATAAAGTACTTTTAAATGCCACTGTTTGAACAAGCGTCTATACAAAGGTTATTTCTTTTAAAGCAAATTTATTGTTTTCACGCTTTGATTTGAAATATTTATTTTATTGTTTAATTAGCACGAATCATTTGTTTTTAGAAGACTTGCAACTTTTTCTGTTTAACTAAAATATCCTTTAACAAATGTTAAGTAGTACCAAGTAGGTATAAATAGTACGGTAAAAATTACACATTTTGTTTTAAATAGAACACCCTGTATATTTTATCACTATTATTAGGAGATCTTTTGAAAAGCTTTCAAATGCCACCTTTGATATGTTTGACCTGTTTGTTTATTATTTGTTATTTATTGTTTATTCGAATTTCTTACGACACAGCTATCTTTCCAGAGGGCTGGAAAACTGCACGTGTTCAACCTATTTCCAAGAAAGGATCTAAATCCCTTCCATCTAACTATAGACCACTTTCAATTTTCTCAGTTCTTTGTAAAGTAATGGAAAAATTAATTAATTCTCAAATTCTTAAGTACTTAGAAAAACACAAAATTTTGCATGACAGGCAGTATGGATTTCGCCACAAAAGATCTACAGCAGATCTTCTTTCCTTCGAATCACACTGTTGGAATAAGTCTCTTGAGTTTCTAGGTGAGTCCCTGATCGTTGCTTTTGATATATCCAAAGCTTTTGACCAGGTCTGGCATGCCGCACTTCTTAATAAACTTCCCTCCTCTGATCTTTCAACTAAACTCTGTACTTGGCTCTCTAGTTATCTATCTGATCGACGTATATCAGTTATTGTGGACGGCCATTCTTCAAGCTTTTACCAAGTAAATGCTGAAGTCCCTCAGGGCTCAGTTCTGGCACCAACATTGTTTCTCCTTCACATCAACGACCTGCTCTCGTCCACAACTAATTCCATTCATAGTTTCGCCGACGATAGTACCCTTCGCTTCAGTTTTCAGGTTCCTAAACCCATCACTAAACCTGACCTGGAAAACAAACGCAGAGCGATGCAGATATCTCTTTCGCAGGATCTTAATTTAATATTGGATTGGGGCGCCAAAAATCTCGTCCATTTTAATGCATCCAAAACACAATCATGTTCCTTGTCGCGAAAAGAGTCATCAAATACTCGTCCTCTACTTATGAGCGGCCAAGTTTTACAGAACAAAGACACCTTCAATCTTGTGGGCGTCACATTTGAAAGTAACCCTAACTGGCATAAACACATTGTATCTATAGCCACGGCAGCTTCAAAAAGCAAAGCAAAAGCAAACGATTCTACAACAAAAATCAGCAAAAACTTCATATTAAAATATGTCCTAAACGTCTTAGTTTTTTTTTAATATTTAATACACCGTAGTTCAAAAACTAAGACGTTTAGGAAATATGTTTATATGCAGTTTTTTTCTTATTTTCTGTTGTAGAATCGCCCCGTAAGTTTGTCGGTTGAGTTACTCGACACTCTGTATGTATGTAGGTATTTTGATTGAAATTGATAAAAACTTTGATGTCTATTGGTGCCTAAACGGTGAGGTTTATCGACTTTAATAAAAAGTACCTTATTTTTAACTTTTTCATTGTCTATAAAATGGCGCCCCCAGCTTTGCGATATCTGTTAAAATAAAAAGTTATGATGTAAATAAATTTTAAGTTTTAGGTAAAGTGCCCTCTGGCGGTATTTAAAAAAGTACTTTTGTCTTAAAATTTTAGAATCAGCAAAGCTCGATTTGTGTGCCAAATATTAACTGGATTGGTTAAAAAATAAATGCAATATGGCGAAAAACAAAATAAAATTGAACTTTGACGGCTTGTAACTCGAAAATGAATGACATTTTGAAAAAATATATATAAAGCTCTACCCTTATTTTGTCAAGTAGAATCACTCCCTTAAGTTTCGTGATCGATTTTTAAATCACCCTGTACAAGTTATTTTCGGCAAAAACATGACATTTACCATTCTGTCTATTGACTCTTCATATCGTTAATTTATTTTAATTTTTGTTAGTTAAGAGTAAACCTAGTTAAAATATTATATTTTTTTAGTTCTTCAGACACAACTAGTTACCTTGATGCGCCTTCAATAAAACAAATCTGTTTAACACTTCAATAGTCTAAATAGATGATTCAGTATAAATAATTACCTAACATTTATCTGCTCCAAATGTTCAGTTTATCCTTGTTGATGGTATTTCCTTTAATATTTAATTTATACAGTTGAATAATAAGGAATTGTTTTGCGACAAAAAGCAAACAATTAGATGTAGTTTGGGTTTTACCAGTGAACAATTATTATTATGTACGAAAATGTCATGATTTTCTGTAAAATTAGTTTTCCTACTTCCGTTTTAAGTCATCCAACTGATTTTTATAAGGACGTCATAAAATATATATCCTATTTAGTTTAATTATAAGTATTATTTAATTTAAAGCTTCGAAGCAAAAAGTGTGCTTAATTAATTTTTGTAACATCCAAGAATCCCAATTTAATTAGATTTGATTAGATTAGCCTGAAGGGGAATTGTACTACTACTGAAACCTTGTCAGGTCTATTGTTTGTCCTTTGTCCATAAGTTAGAGCACGCTACCCAAGCCAGTCTTTTTAATCAGACACTTCACAGGCTTAAAATTGGCTCCTTGGTATTAGCTTTGGCCTCAAACAGCAAAAAACTTTCCTTTGGAGGAATCCCCATATAAGTAAAGCATACGTCCACACTATTTCTTGACCTTGCTGCAGAGCTGGGTTACACTACCAATCAATGGTTAAGCTGTGGAGCGGACATAAAGCATCGCGAGACCCGTGCTTTACTTATATGGGGGATTGCCCAGTGGAAAGTTTTTGCTGTTTGGGAGGTTTTCCTCACCCAGCCTTGCAAACCGCAGACGACAAAGGGCTTCTACAGTGACACCATACGTGTCCTGCGGTTTCTTCTTTCTCCTGGCAGAACCTGCATAGGTTTTCTCCTGCCAGGCCTATAGTTTTCAGGTGTCAATACACGCGAAAAGCGGAATTGTGAAACGCGAATTTCATTCTCATTGGTCAATTTCACATAAAATTAAAGGCGGTAATTCAAAATGTTGATAGTGTTCAAAGATTTAAAATCTAGTGGGCGGGAAACTTGAGATCATTTTAATTTCTGGCAAATATTCGCGTGCGCACATGCGTAGAAACAAGAGGTTATTTGAATATGTCTTTTTAAAAACAATTTTGTTATTGTTATTTTTATGTCATTCTATTAGCTGTTTGAAACTGTTATTTTTTTGTTTATTTTCATAGTATTTTGTGTTTTTTGATTTGAATTTATATTAACTTTTCTAGCTCTTTTCATTTATAATAAATTTGCAGCGTTTCTACGTCTTAGTTGCTAAATAAATGTGCTTATATTCTTCAGATAAATGTTATATTATTAAAAGGAAAACAAACAAATCTCAAAAGAACTCAAGAGTAGCGTCACCACCAAAATACAAAACAATATAGAAAATGATAAGGTTGCGTTGTTGCTTGTTGCCTATAATTTCTGCAAATTTCGCAGCTGTATGAACACATGACAAAAACGTGGGCCAAATATTCCAGGAACGTGCGTAGAGGACTACAAAGTTCTTCCCGGAGGAGTCGTACGAACGTTTTTTACCTTCGAAGGGATCTGGCGAAAAGATTCACGCTAAATTGGCGGCATCTTTCTTCCTGGATCTAAGCGCTGTGAGCGAAGATTCCTATAAACTGATGGTATCCTGTTTGGTGCGGTGAGACACGAGGTATTTCTCGGCAATGGCGGGAAATAGATGGGCGTGCCATGGGAACTGTCAGTAGTGAAAGTGAAGGTTATACGTAACACCAGTAGCAGATCTTGGTTTGACAGCCGACTTAATTTATGCATTGCGTCGATTGCCGAATTGTTTGTTTTCTTTTTGGAATTTCTGGGAGCTACGTGTCTCGAATTATCCAGTTTTTTCCACCGACGAGAAGCCCTGGCTTAGCATAGTCCGGAAGGGGAAGAGTGTGATTGGACCTGAAGGGACCAAAACCAAGAAAAAAAATAGAAATAGAAATAGAATAGTTTAAGCCAGATATAATTTATTCTGAAAGCAAATGCCGCAAAAAATACACAAAAAATGATAAAGTAAGCAAACCTTTTCGAAAGCATCGTAGCCTGATTACATATTTTTAGAAAAATAAAAAAACATTGTTAAAACACACGTTATCACGTACCTAAAACCTAAAAAATCTTGGTTCGTCTCTTCGTGCTGACTTAAAACACTGAAGTGTGCCCTGAGGAACCAGAAACTCATCGGGTTTAATACTTTTGCTGCAATAATGAATCACTGCCTACAAAAGGGTTTGTTTAAAATATGATTTTTGTCAATATTACACACGGCATTGCTTTCGGAACAAATACGCTCATTTAGTTCCGGACGTCACGACGCAGGCAAGGAATCCAAACAATAGATTTTATATATATAGGAATTCGTGATGAAAGTTAAAATAACGCGATTTATGTGCGTGTTTTTGTGTATTTTTAAGTGTTTGTGACTAGTGCCGGCTACTTTTAACACTGTAACTCTAAATTTTCGTGATTATTTGTGATATTCATTCACCTAACCTAACTATGTAAACAAAAGTATAATTTTTACGGAACTCTCAACTCCGTAATATTAATGCTGAAAGGTTCCTCGTAATCCATTTTAATAAAACTAATATAAAATATCTTAAATAGTGCCACTAATGTAACAAAAATGAAAAATGTAGCTATATTTTCCATAGAAACCTTTATTTGTGTTATGGAGAGTACACAGGGGTAGAGGGGTTTGCTCTGGGATTCCAGTCAAAGCCTCTTGCATCCCTACCTCTAGAGTCAGCCTTTTATGGTAGTGTGAAAAAAGGGCATTAGAAAGAAGCATGACGAGACTATATTCTATCGCGCATTATGCAGAGCCAAAGTTTCATTGCTTTTTAAGCCATGCGACTGTTTGCACAGCCAAGTGGCAAGACTGCACTCTAATATGTGCGTTCTTGAGGGTAGAAAAACGTCAACGTCGTGTGACGTCACACTAAATGCGTGCGCGTATTATCTCTGGTTCATGTCAAAGACTTTACCGTAATTGTTTAAATCACTTGATTTACTCTTTGGTTATTTAAGCAAAAATCCAGTTTTAAAGTATTAATCCTCCTCAAACAGGAAATCAGAAAAATTTACAATTGACATTTAAAGTACCCTTTACAAAGAATCTATTGTTTAAGACAACAATGCAAATCAAAGCAAAGTGCTATCTAATAAAACAATAAATTACGTTATAATACATTTAAAAACGGGTTAGTAGACCTAGTTCACTTTATACTAGATAGAATCTATGTTAGTATATTACCAGTAAATAGCACAACTCGATTTTGTAGTATTTTCTTTGTACTTGTACTTGAGTGAACAAAAGTGAACGTAATGCTGAGTATTATTATTGGTTTATATCATGGTGTATACCTGATTTACATTGTAGTTTTTTTTCTGTTATGTTCTTGCGTAACTGTTTTAAGTCAGTTCTCTCAAAGAGTTGGAATGGCTTTGCTGCTAGGCAATCGCCAATTTTCAAAGGGTTTTAAGATTTTTTTCTGAATTTAAACTCAATTTTTTGGTTTTTGGAAACGAATCATTTTGGCTATTAAGTTTAAAGTACCCAGCAAACACTATTTGCCGGCAATATACATTTTTCATATTGGCATTGATGGTAAAGCACTGGCGATTGGTGGCAATATTATGCCAACATCTATACGCATTAAAAAGTTAACCCCTAAATAAACACTCAATTGCCAATAAATTTTACATGCAGGCGAATTGCCGGCAAGCATACAAAAATGGCGGCTTACCAATCCTGATTAAATAAAGCATGCCTTTTGTTGCAGGCAAATAAATATTGAATTTTTGAAGCGCAAACCTTCAACGCATATTTATACTTTTCAAACCATATTATTAACATTGATATTTAACTAACATTCGAGCAATTTTTTTGATCTGTTTTATTTATAATGGCGGTTAAACAACATTATTTTATGTTTTTTTGCAATATGCAAATAAAAATTAAGTCAAACCAAAATGTTTATTTATGTATTTTTGAGAGAATAAAAATAAATGATGGTAAAATTAGCTAAGGTTAATTCGACGATTCGACCAAGGGATAAGGTGATAAATTATCCCGCTTAGCCGAAATACAAGATTTGACAGATGAGGCAACCTGCTTTCTTGGCCGCTTTGGCCTGCACCGTGGTTTTTCGTAGCTAGCTTTAGTTTCTTTTTTAAGAAAAGAAGTTTTTAGTAAACCTAATTAAGGTGTATTCATTACCTAATTAGTGTGTGTTGTGTAATTAATTGGTGATGGCTAGTCGAGAAGGCGAGTTATTCAAGTAGACTGTAGAGAGCTGTAAACATTTTATTGTTTAAAGAGCTTTTAAAATTTGTAGTTTTTTAAAAAGTTATATGAAATCCAGGTGAGTTGCTCTTATTAAAAGTTTTAAAGACGCGTTAATAAAAAAGGAAGTTATATATATTTCAATAGTTTTTTTTTTTTTGAGTAAGTATTTATGTGACACTTACTAACTCAATTTTCAGATGCAAAACATAGGGAGAAATATAAAAGTAAATGTCAAAAAACTATTAAATATATATAATTTTTTATTAACGTCTTTAAAACTTTTAATAAGGCAACTCCTGATATTCATATAATTTTTTTAGGTAAGTACAAACTTAGAAGGTTTTTAAACGAAATGTTTACAGCTCTTAACAGTCTACTTGAATAACCCGCCTTCTTGACTAGCCATCACCAATTATTTCACACAACACAGACTAATTAGGTAATGAATACACTTAATTATGTCTACTAAAAACTCTTTTTCTTTAAAAAAGAAACTTAAAAGCTAGAAAACCACGTAGAAAAACAATTGCAACAAAGCGGCCAAACAAAAGAAACAAGGTTGCCTCATCTGTCAAAAATCGTCAAATCTTGTATTTCGCCTAAGCGGGAAATTTGAATTTATCACCTTCGGTCGAAATCGTCGAAATTAACCTAGCTAATTTTACCATCATTTTATTTTTATTCTCTCAAAAATACATAATAAACATTTTGTTTGACTCTTTGAACAAAAATTAAAGCTGTTTAACTTATAATCTAATTTCTTGCAACGGCAGCCTACCTAAATCTTCCAAAGAAAAAATCAGGCCATCCGCATAAGTCTCTAAATTTATTATAAAATTCACCAACATGCTGCGTAAAGCTGTGAAGCGTGGTTTACAAAATTAACTTATTAAAAAAGATCGATTATGACAAGCGAAAGATTTTATAGACACTTTCTAAGTAGAGATTACGAAATTAATAATTCATTAACCTTCTCAATGTTAGTTTACACAAGTAGAAGTGTGAATTTGACCTTTAAATTTTATTTAATTACTAGCAGAAAAAATTTGACTATTCATTTAAGTCGTTGACTAAGGGTAGTACATCGTGAAAATCGAATCCGATTGGACGGATCACATTGAACCTAATCTGACTAGTGTTCCTGGTGCTAATCTGGTACTTTACGCTGATGATACAACTCTGGCTGATGTTAGTAAAGACCTGACGGAACTACATATGTTATGTTAGAGACACAGTTGAACGCCTCAAAATGGTTTGCCACTAATCACCTATGTCTAAATGATGCCAAAACGGAGAAAATAATATTTACACAGAAAGAGCTTCCTCACAAGCAGTCTTCCGTTAAGTTTCTGGGTATAATCATGACCAGAAACTTCTGTGGGATGGACATGTTGAGTTTATATCGGGCAAGTTGTCGAAAAATCTCTATCTTCTGAGAAATCTGAAACCTATTTCTAATAAAGGCACTTATATGAAGGCATATTTTGGCCTATTCCAATCAGTTATGTCCTATGGGATTCTTGCTTGGGGCCATTCTCCACAAGCACAAAAATATTTGGTTTAGAAAGAAAGGCAGTACGCATCATGGCTGGTCTCCAGTTTCGTGAGGATGTGAGGCAGACATTTGTAGAACTCAAAATCCTAACCTTTCCATCTTTGTTTATTTACAAAAGTCTTCTATGGATTTGGCAAAACTTAAAGCAGTTTAGAACTCACAATAACATCCACAACTACAATACTCGGTGTTCACATTTACATATTGCCAGAGTTTAAAAGATTGAATAAGAGTAGATGCTCATTTAACTATTATAGTACTAAATTTTACAATAAATTGCCTGAAGCTTGGAAGAGCCTACCCTCAAAGGACCTTTCAAGCGAGGATAAAGACGTTCTTAATTAAGAACTCTTTTTACTCATTGGAAGAGTTTATGAATGTAATTATAGTGGATGACACTTAAATATTGTTAAAAAATAGCTTTTACATTTAGGGGTTTTAAATAATATTATATATATATATATATATATATATATATATATATATATATATATATATATATATATATATATATATATATAATATCTTGCTACTAGTTTTTAGAAATAATAGTTTTTTAATACCTATTAGTCAAATTTTTTATTTATTTTATTTTTATGTTTTCGTTTCTTGTATGTGCTATTATAAACTTATCATTATTTTGTTAATTTACCTAATGACGTATGTAAAAATATGTGTGATTAGAAACCCTAAATAAATATCTATGTATCTATCTATCTGTGCCCTTCGTCATAGAATTTATCGGATGCAGATATTCCGGTTCTAAATTCTTTTAAATTTGACAAAGAAGAGTAAATACAATGATAAAATTGAAAACAAATAAAAATATGCTTCTAACCGTACTTTTGTGATATTTTTAAATTAATTTTATTTAATTTCAGAAAATGGGACAAAATATTAACGCAAACCACTCAAAAAAACACTATCATAATAATTTTTGCAAATAGTTAAACTTATTTTATTTCCCACTATTTCGTTTCTACACTTATCAGCCGTTTTACTTAACTGTCATTTTTCAAACCTTTTCAAAACCGTGAAAATCGTACAAATCTAGCCTCCGATCGGACTGAACTCAATTCATATCGCTTGGAAATCAGGTTTGACTTATGGGGTTCAATCAATCCCTTACTCAATCTGAAACGTGTATATCGCATTTTTTGTCGGATTAAGTTTTATCCGATCGGTTGAACTTGATTCAGTATAACGATGTACTCTTAGTCATTGGTTCTCTTTGTGACTCAGAAAAACTGATGTAGGTAAATCTCACAACTCTCTGTTTGACCTCCGGACAGTGCGGACGTGCGTAGAGGACTACAAAGTTCTTCCCGGAGTGGCGGTTAGAGGTGTCGTACGAACGTTTTTTACCTTCGGGGATCAAGGAAAGATTTACGCTAAATTGACTGCATCTTTCTTCTGGATCTAAGCGCTGTGAGCAAAGATTCCTATAAGCTGATGGTATCCTGTTTAGTGGTGAAAACGAGGTATTTCTCAAATGGCGGGAAATAAATGGGCGTACCATGGGACCTGTTAGTAGTGAAAGTGAAGGTTATACGGAATACCAGTAGCAGGTCTTGGTTTGACAGCCGACAATTTAATCATTGCATCGATTGTAGAATTATTTTTGTTTTCTTTTTGGAATTTCTGGGAGCTACGAGCTCGATTATACAGATTTTCCGCCGACGAAGCCCTGGAAAGCATAGTCCAGAAGGGGGAGAGTGGTGGATTGGACCTGAAGAGACCAAAACCAAGAAAAAAAAAATAGAGAGAGAGGAGGTAAATACTCAAATTGGAAATTTTTATTTTAAGAGAATGTTGGTTTTTTGGGTGAGAAAAAATTTAATCGTGCTACCGAGTAAAATAGCAATAGAGAATATAGAGATAAATAGATTGGCGCCGGGAGGGGGTACACTTGCACCTCCCTGGCTTTTGGGATATTATATCGCTAATAGTAAGTTCTTTTAAAAAGCTTAAAAAATACCTGTGATATCCAATTTTATATTACTATAAGAGATAAATAGATTTGCGCCGGTAGGGGGTACACTTGCACCTCCCTGGGTTTTGGGTAGTGCTGGAAAATGTTGAAATAGTACATTTCAAAGGGTGAAAAGTAAAGTTTTCTTACTTTTTGCACTCCCTGGCTTTTGAATGGACGCAGCGCGGTATATAAATAGAAGAGGGAATGTATAAAAAGATGATATCTACATTTTTGAAGGTGAAGTGCTTTTTTTCTCTTCAAATTTTGCCGGCGCCCATGGTTAAATATAAAAAATGTGGTAATTTTTTCCTGATATAATATACAGGGCATTTCATTAATGCTATTCTATATTAACTCTACCAAGAATGGTCATGTGCTATTTAAAAGATCGTTTAAAAGGTGATGAAATATAGTGTGGTCCATTAAGTTGTCCAAAAAATTAAAAACTTTTTTTTTGTAATTTGTTAGAAAATTTTATCATTTATAAAAGTTAGGGCATGGTTCCAAATTATATTAACAGTTGTCAGTTTTCTTAAAAGTCTAAGAATATACAGGGTAGGGCAAGAAAGTGGAAACTGCTTGAAAGTAGTTGAACACTTATTTATTTATAAAAAAGTTACTTATGGAAGACACTCAGTTGGATGACTCTGTATATTGCTTCAATATTATTGATCGTCTATGGGGGCTTTATTTCTTCTTGTTTTAACGTATGTCCTAAAATTTTTGGCACAAAACTCATTGTTTTTAATTTTAACAAAAACAAAATAATATCAAGTTGCCTTTGAAAACAAAAGTTTTTTTACTTTATTTACTGTCAGTTGAGATTTATTTATTTTGAAGTTTTCGCTTTAAGATGTCGTATAAATTAGAAATAAGAAAAAGTATCTACAAGTTAGTTGGGCGGATACCCAAAGCTGAAATCTATCGAATATTCCAGAATGAAAACATTTCACGCAGAACCATTTATAGAACAATAGCGGAGTGCGAGCAGGGAATACCATGTCTGAATCTCCCAAAAGTGGAAGACCACGTGCATTTACCGCACAGAGGTCAGAGAGATTGGTGAGAAGAGCAAAGAACCAGATTGGAATGTCAACGAGGAGACTGGCTAGGCAATACAGATCTTCTAAGAGTACGATATCGTTGGAATTGAGGAGGAATGGTCTTAAATATCGAAAGAGACGTAAGTGCCCCAAATACTCTCAAGCGCAGCTTCTTCGTATACCAAGATGTTGTCGTCAACTGAGGCGGGTACATTTTGGCAATGAAAAAATCATTATTTTAGATGACGAAAAGTATTTCACTTTGAGTAATTCTGAAATGAAGGGAAACGATGGATTTTATACGGACAACGTAGAGGAATGCCCTGACAATGTTAGATACAAACATAAAGCGAAATTTGCAGATAAAATCCTTGTCTGGTGCGCAATTTCTAACAGGGGTGTATCCCGACCTTATGTGGGAAGAGTGAGGGGTGAAGCTTTAAATAGTTAGAGCTATATTGATAACTGCCTTTTCAAATTGCTTCAGTTTGTCCGCGAACATCATGCTAATGACGATATCATGTTTTGGCCAGACCTAGCATCATGCCATTACTCAAGAGATATCCAAAACTGGCTTCGACAACACCACATACCTTTTGTTCCCAAAAACGATAATCCTCCAAACTTGCCGCAGGCTCGCCCAATAGAGGATTTTTGGGCTGTACTGTCTAAAAAGGTTTATCATGGAGGCTGGGAAACACAAGATGAGGAACAATTAAGACGGCGAATTTACGAGAAATTAAGAGAAATTGAACTGACTTCCGTCCAGGACCTCATGAGAGACATTCGAAGAAATTTGCGTCTGGTAGAGCAGAATGGGCCACTCCACATAATTCGATAGTATAGTTTAGTTAAGTATTGAGTTGTAATTTATGATAACTAGTTAGTGTTTAAATAAATTTCTTCATTAAAAAAAAACGATATTGTGTGCCAAAACTTTTAGGACATAGTTTCTACCATGAAATTGCATCACTGAAGCTAGAATGGATATATTTCAAGTAGTTTTGTCATAAAACTATAAAAATAGCTGTAAATACGGTTTCTCATCAGCGCCAAGCGAGTACTATAACTTCATGACTTATTTTACGCAAATAACATATTCTAAGTTGACCTTTACCCATTTTTGGATTTATTTACGTCATAAACTGATTTTTATTGGCAATAAAAGACAAAAGTTATTTCATGGCTGCAGTATGTGTAACGGATGCGTTCAGGGAGAGTGAAAGCAAAAAAATAAATCTGAGAAGTTTCATGACCTGTTGTTTAATTTGTATACAGTAGTTGTGCTTAAAAACTGATATGATTGTTCTCTTTATTTAAAGAAGAATATGTGATTGTGGAGGGTAATTTTATTTTTACCCTTCGTCCCTTAGTATCCCTCAATTATTTTTCTTGATTGTTTGCAAAATACCTTACCAGTTTTTTTATTACATTGCATCAATATTATTGCAATCCTTTGGTTCAAACACTACTAGCTACTCCGGGAAGAACTTTGTAGTCCTCTACGCACGTCCGCACTGTCCGGAGGTCAAACAAAGAGTAGCAACCATAGACAAGGGACGGGTCAGTTATTGGTAGCAACTAAAATTACTGTTCGCTCACAGAGTGTCGAACTAAGACGACTGAAGGGACAGGGAAAGAAATCGACATCCTCGAATATCGTTCGACGATACTTTGGAGGATCGTCTTGACGGCCACCAATCTGTGAAAGTTCGCAGAAAGGCATTGTTGCCAAACTACTGAAAGTGTAGGGATATGTTGGGACGATAGACGTATTTAACCATAGTTAATATTATATTTGGTTCTTTTAAGAAAATGATGTAATATACGATAAAGTTAAAATCATTTTAAGGAATCCAAAACAACAACAAAATCAAAAGTTAAACTGGTACTTAAGATAATTAAGACAAATCTATTAAGAAGCTTTTGTTGTGTCTGCAGTTTAAGTCTAAATACCCAAGAACCTATATTTCATGGCTTTATAAACTCTGACTGTTAACCATTCTTTGTTTTATTTAGGTTGTTAGATAACAATGTCTAATATATTTTCAGAAATGTTTTGTTTTATTTTCAAAAGTGCCTTTTTCTAGTCAAGCCCCAAATCAACAATCGGGTAATTTCTGTAAATATTTTTGCAATTTTAAATCTAAATACCTATTTTTATCGGCTGATTGACCGTCTTACAACATTGCCCATATAACAATTTTTGCCGGCGTTGTACATTTAATTTACTGGCATTGCCAACACTCTTTAATGGCAAGGCATTGGCAAAAAGGTATCAAAAAGACGCGAAAGTGGGCAATTGGCCGTTATTAGGCCACGTGTTGCAGATAATGTGATGGCATCCGTCATTAATAATTTATGATGAAAAAATGCGTTTAGGATGATGGCATCCATCATTAATAAGTTATGCCAAAAAAATGCGTTTAGGATGATGGCATCCATCATTAATAAGTTATTGGCAAAAAAATGCGTTTAGGATAATGGCATTTATCATTAAATAAGTATTGCAAGTTTTATAAGTTGAATGTCCCAAAAGTTAAATAACATATTTAAAATTTTGTAATCGAAAAAATGAGAAAAAAGGCAGGAAAACTTTATCAATAAAAAAATTACATAATATAAATTTTTATACCGTAACAATAAACCAAAAAAAAAAAGTATGTAATAAAATTTAAAAAAAAATAGTAAATCAAAAGAAAACACTTTAAAATAGTAAGTATTTAAGGGACACTTACACTCAATTTTCAGATCCAAAACATAGGGAGAAATATTTTAAAGGAGTTTAATATCAAAAACAAAAAAAACTATTAAATATATATAATTTTTTTTATTAACACGTCTTTAAAACTTTTAATAAGGCAACTCCCTGATTTCATAGTTTTTTAGGTAACTACAAATTTAAAAGGTTTTAAACGAAATGTTTACAGCTCCTAACAGTCTACTTGAATAACTCGCCTTCTTGACTAGCCATCGCTAATTAATTACACAACACACACTAATTAGGTAATGAATACACTTAATTATGTCTACTAAAAATTCTTTTCTTTAAAAAGAAACTAAAAAGCTAGAAAACCACGTAGAAAACAATTGCACAAAGCGGCCAAACAAAAGCAAGGTTGCCTCATCTGTCAAATTGTCAAATCTTGTATTTCGGCTAAGCGGGAAATTTGAATTTATCACCTTCGGTCGAAATCATCGAAATTAACCTAGCTAATTTTACCATTATTTCATTTTTATTCTCTCAAAAATACATAATAAACATTTTGTTTGACTTAATTTTTATTTGCATGATTTGTATCAATAAAATGTTAGGAAAAGGCCATTTCCTTTAAATTATGTAAAAAACATAAAATAATGTTGTTTAGCCGCCATTATAAATAAAACAGATCAAATAATTGCTCGAATGTTAGTTAAATAGTTAATAATATGGTTTGAAAAGTATAAATATGCGTTGAAGGTTTGCCTTCAAAAATCTAATATTTATTTGCCTGCAACAAAGAGGCATGCTTTATTTAATCAGGATTGGTATGCCGCCATTTTTGTATGCTTGCCGGCAATTTGCCTGCATGTAAAATTTATTGGCAATTGAGTGTTTATTTAGGGTTAACTTTTTAATGCGTATTAGATGTTGGTATAAATTGCCAATGCTTTACCATCAATGCCAATATGAAAAATGTACATTGCCGGCAAATAGTGTTTTCTGGGTGCGTTTCTTAATCTGAATTGCCAATGATCTAGTTTTTAGATACACCGTATACATTTCCTTATAAAAATTATTAATCTTAAGTCCTCTTTAAATCTTTGACCTTTAAAATAATGTAGACTATGTTATTAAATTGGTATATTACACAGGATGTTACATATTTTATAGAATCGAATTATCTCATTGATGACATTAAGTGATCGTTACAATGCAGAATGGATCTAAATTACTAAAGGCCTATAAAATTCTGATAAGACCAATTATTTTTTTAAATGGTAAGGCTTTACTTTTAATGGTCCGTGAGTCAGAGACGGATTTTCGTGACCAATTTCTTTTATTTCTATTTCTATTTTTTTCTTGGTTTTGGTCCCTTCAGGTCCAATCCACCACTCTCCCCCTTCCGGACTATGCTTTCCAGGGCTTCGTCGGCGGAAAATCTGGATAATCGAGCTTGTAGCTCCCAGAAATTCCAAAAGAAAACAAATAATTCTACAATCGATGCAATGCATAAATTGTCGGCTGTCAAACCAAGATCTGCTACTGGTGTTACGTATAACATTCACTTTTACTACTGACAGTTCCCATGGCACGCCCATCTATTTCCCGCCATTTGAGAAATACCTCGTGTTCACCACCAAACAGGATACCATCAGCTTATAGGAATCTTCGCTCACAGCGCTTAGATCCAGAAGAAAGATGCCGTCAATTTAGCGTGAATCTTTCCTTGATCCCCGAAGGTAAAAAACGTTCGTACGACACCTCTAGCCGCCACTCCGGGAAGAACTTTGTAGTCCTCTACGCACGTCCGCACTGTCCGGAGGTCAAACAAAGAGTCCTGACTAATTTTTTCTCAGTCCATAACTCGAAAAATGCTTCTAGAGGGTTGTACCAAAGAATACCAATCCATAGAACTCCACAAGTGAGATTTCAGCGTACCCTAAAAATTTTAGTATCTACCCTGACCAACAGATGGCGAAAGTAGTACGATGTCGCTTTGCTAATAGCATTACCATCAGAAATTGATAGCAGTCGCTGACGAGCAGTCGGCCGGATCAGTTAGAGTGAGGATATACGCAAAATGTAATAAAAATAAAATCCCCGATAAATGGACCCAGTATCCATAAGATTATTAAATTTATGATTTCAGAATAGGATATATCGATGAGTTTTTGACAAAACATCGTAAGCGACATTCGCCATTTTTACGAAAAACGATTTTTCTTCCCATCGTGTTATTTTTAAAGAAAAACCGAGATCTGAATGTTTTTATTTTAGATTTTTTCTTATATGAATTACAAAACAAATATATTTGACAGTTATTGTCAAAATTTTCAGAATTTCCTAAAAACCTAAAAATTTTAAAATTCTAAACCTAAATAATAGTTAATTTTTAATTTTTTTATTTTTATTCAATTTATCTTGACAACGGTGGCAGACTTGTCACCAAAACGTAGATTTTAGTTCTCTATTTATTTGCTTTATTTTTTTTTTGGTAGTTACTTTAAATTCATTTTTTGGCGTGTATCCAAATAACTACCATTAATTAAATGAACCGCCGAACCAATATAGAACATATCTTTATCTGAAATAAAACCGTGGACCCATGTATGTACAAAAAAATTACCAACTTTGTTTTAAAAATAACTCAATGAAAAAAAAGACGTTTCCCGTAAAACTGACGAATGTCGCTTACGATGTTTTGTCAAAAATCCATCGATATATCCTATTCTGAAATCATCAATTTAATAATCTTATGGACACTGCCATTTATCGGGGATTTTATTTTTATTAAATTTTGCGAATATCCACACCCTAACTGATCGGGCCGACTGCTCGTCAGCGACTGCTATCAATTTCTGATGGTAATCGTATTAGCAAAGCGACATCGTACTACTTTCGCCATCTGTTGATCAGGGTAGGTACTAAAATTTTTAGGGTACGCTGAAATCTCCCTTGTGGGGTTCTATGGATTGGTATTCTTTGGTTGTACCTTAATTTTTGTAAGCGCCTGCAGTGGTGCCGATGGTGGAATTATACAGGGTGCTCCAAAAAGATTCATATTAAACTTGTGTTATTTTTAATGTAACAGCCTGTATATTAGTTCATTTTTGGATTGTAGCACTACAAATAAAGTAAATTTTATCAGCGCTACCTATACCAAAAATAAGGTTTTTAAAAATATTAAGGATTTTTAAAAATTCTTGACAAAAACAAAATTTTAATTTATCGAAGTTGACTTTATATAATGTTAAATTGCTAGAAAATTAAGTAAATAATCACCTACATTTATTTTTTTACGAGACATTATACAGGGTGTCTAGAAACTAATATTTAATATTATATTTATTTCTGGACACCCTGTATAGTTTCTAGTAAAAAAATTAATGTAGGTAATTGTACACCTAAAATTCTAGAAATCCAACAAAATATGTAAAGTCAAGCGTAAGTAAGATACGATATATTAAAATTTTGTTTTTGTCAAGAGAGAAAATCCTTAATACCTTAAAAACCCTACATTTTTGGTATATGTACCGATAATAAAATTTACTTTATTTTTGGTGCTAAAATCTAAAAATTAACTAACATGCAGGATTTTACATTAAAAAAAACAGAAGTTTAATATAGTTCTTTTTGGAGCATCCTGTACAAATCTACCATCGGAGACGCAGCTAACGCCCACAACGATTCATGTGCAACCCTTTTAAAACATTTTACGAGTTATAGACTGAAAGGAAAAAACTGACAAAATTTTGCATCTGGCTCACGGTCTATAAGTAAAGTAATAAAAAATCGTAGCCCTGCCTCTCTGTTAATACGCATCAGTAAAATAAATTAAATAAGTTTATGTTTATGTTTTTTTTTTAAATAAAGTACTATTTATAGTACTAGTATAGTAAATAATAACTCGAGAATTTTAAAACCCCAGTCTTACCGCCAATTACGATCGAGAACTATAATTACAGGACCCAACCTAGTCAGTATTTCTTAATTTTATAACAAGCGGAGTAAAAAATGTCCATTTTCCTTGATCTTAAGTAAACAAACTAAATATGAGGAACTTATTTTTGGGTCTATAACCGCTTTAACCTCGACATGCCCAGCCCCACCTTATTACTTCTTTTTCCATTATTCTGTAGAATTATAAAGCATCTTTTATCTTGCTTCACCTTTTCTTTTTTATCTTTGGACAATCCACGAAGACTAAAAGCCTAAATACTAACGTACCGTGGGTGTCTTAAGCAGGGTAAGAGGAAGTTTGTTAACACGGGACTTAAAAACTTGAAGATTTGGGTGGAAAGGAAAGACCTCCGCTGGCAGTAGGTTCCATAGTCTAGAAACTCTAGGGATAAAAGAACGAACGAAATGGGAAGTTCGGGGCCTGTCTAATTGAACTGTATAGGGATGCATACGCGCGGCACCACGAGTTTCTCTGTTGGGAGCTGCAAGAGGAGGGACTATATTGGATACTTCGTCGGAGCAGACGCCGTAGAAGTATCTATAGAAGAGCGATAGATCTTCTTCGAAATTAATGCTGGAGTGCCACAGGGTTCAGTACTAGCACCAACTTTGTTTCTTCTTGACATCAACGACCTTCTTTCTTCCACAACCAATCCCATTCATAGTTATGCTGACAATAGTACCCTTCACTCTACTTTTCAGGTTCCCAAACCAATCTCTCAACCCGACTTGGAAAGCAAACGCACGGCGATGCAGATATCTCTTTCACAGGATCTCAATTTGATATTGGATTGGGGCGCCAAAATCTCGTTCAATTTAATGCATCCAAAACACAATCATGTTCCTTGCCGCGAAAAAATCATCAAACACTCATCCATTGCTTATGAGTGGCCAGGTTTTGCAGAGCGGGGACACATTCAATCTTGGAGGCGTCACATTTGAGAATAACCTTAACTGGCATAAACACATTGTATCTATAGCCACCGCGGCTTCAAAAAGCTTGAATTTATTTTCCGAGCCAAAAAGTATTTTTCTCCTTCCAATTTATACACTTTGTATGTGTCCCAAATTCGACCCTCTCTGGAATATTGTTCTCATGTCTGGGGAATATCATCCCCTACAACCCTCAGCATCCTTGATTTCATTCAAAAAGAGCTGTTCGTCTTATTAATGATCCTTTACTTACTCAAAGACTTCCTTCTCTTGCCCATCTTCGAGCTGTGGGAGATCTATCTCGCTTTTATAGATACTTTTACGGCTTCTGCTCCGACGAATTATCCAGTATAGCCCCTCCTCTTGCAGCTCCCAACAGAGAAACTCGTGGTGCCGCACGTATGCATCCCTATACAGTCCAACTGGATAGGCCCCGAACTTCCCATTTCGTTTGTTCTTTTATCCCTAGAGTTTCTAGACTGTGGAAACTACTGCTAGCGGAGGTCTTTCCTTCCCCCAAATCTTCAAGTTTTTAAGTCCTGTGTTAACAAACTTCCTCTTACCTTGCTTAAGACACCTACGATACGTTAGTATTTAGGCTTTCAGCCTTCGTGGATTGTTCAAAGATAAATAAATAAATAAATAAATAAATAAATAAATAAACAAGGAAATTGTAGGAGGTTATTGTCCTAACTGACTGTTCATGTTACGTTTTTTAAATTCTGTTACCAAACTTTAATTCATATTTTTAAATTATTATACGCATAATTATAATTATGTGTTAACCTCATTTAGAATAATGACTAACTTGAGAGTTACTAAATAACCACACTAGTGGTCGTATTGAAATTGTAGAGAAAATATTTAAAAGCTTGAAGTTTTTAATTCTAAGATCTTACTATATTTTTTCAAGCAATATGTACCGCGCAATCCTTACAAAAACCATTTTTTTTTCGGTTTGTTCTTATATATATATAATATATAAATATATACATATATATATATATATATATATATATATATATATATATATATATATATCTTAACCACTATTTGGATCAAGGCGCGCTTGTGGCTGCTCCGGTTGTATCGGCAAGCGTCGATCTCCGGAGTTAAGCAGTGAAGTGCGCGCCCATAACCTGGATGGGTGACCGGCATTGTGGGTTTTGGGCAACGGCACGCGGTGTTCTGCTCGACAAACGGACCGAGCAACAACCATCCAAGTTATGGAATGAATGGTGTGTGAATGGGAAGGAGTAGGGGTCAAGGTACAATAAGCCTTCAGGGTGCAGTGCACCACCTAGGGCGGCGGTCGTTGGGCCTGGGTGGGATGACCCCGAAAGGGCGAAAAAAACTATTTGGATCAAATAACTTGTTCATTTAGCTTTAAGTTGCTTTTTTAAAAGTTTGATATAACCGCCTCGCACAAGAAAATTAGGAATATGCATATTGAACTGAAAAAGTACAAACTACTGGTTTTCTTGATATTTCTAATTTAGCCTCTGACTCCAAAAGTCCTTTTTTTCTGATTTTTCAAAGTAATTATAAATAATGTATAAATAATAATTAAATCATAAAAATGTCTTTTTATTTTTGTAAAAAAACCCGTAGCCAATTGTTGTTAAGAATTTATCTAAGATATCATAACACTTCCTAATTTTCTTGTGCGATCAGCGGTTGCTTAGATATTGATGATTAAAGACATAAAGATCCTTTACCATTCAAATTTCGATATTTCAGCGAGAATTGGTCGTATCGAACTTTGAAAGAAAAGAAAATTAAAGCTTAATAAACAAGTTGTCCGATCCATATGGTGGTTAAGATAAAAAAAATACAAGTATATGAACAAAAAAAAACAATTTTTTTTTGGTATTCACGCGGATTGCGCGGTATATGTTGGTTAAATATCTTTTGATCTAAAGCCACGTACAGACTTGGATACAATCGGCGAAAACATTTGTTGGCCGACTGTATCTTGAATGTTGCACATCGGTCGGCCGACTTGTTGCAAACGCCATGGCAACATCGGTGGGCGTTTTCATCCAAGGAATCGGAAGTCGCCTGTTTTACATTTAATATGGAAAACTTCGGCAGGTTTGTACGAGCTTTAAAACTAGCGTGGACGCGAAACACTTGTATTTGCAAATGTTGGCCAACTTTTGTTGCTGCAAAATTTTTTGAACAAGATACAGTCGGCCGACAGTGTTGTCTCGATTGTATCCAAGTCTGTTCCGATCTTAAACTAGAAACCTTAAATTTTAAAATGTTTTTCATCAGAAAATTCAGATTTTTTTTGTTACCCATAAGCTGCGTCCAGACTTGCAACAATTCGCCGTGCCGTTCCACGACGCATACCGCGTGACATAGCGCGGACGTGCACCTAAACAAAATTCACGTCGTTTTAAGGTCTTGGCGAATGATTTGTTGGTGATTTAGAGCTTGTCGGTTTTTTGGCATCAAAGAAGCGCGCAAACAGGTTGGTTAATTTGGACGGATGTTTGACAAATTGTTGCAAGTCTTGACGCGGCATTAAGTTTTATTTTTCACTAGTGTAGATTGGACGAAAAAAATAAGTTTAAGTAAAATCAAAATAGTTGATATAAGCTAACTCAATATTTTTGCCGAATTTTTAAATATACGTATATTCTATCAAACATATATGGATCTTATATATAGTAAAATATTCAGCAAAATATCCGGACAGATACAAGAAAAATGGCGCTGTTACGTCAAATTATTCCTTTAATTTGCCATATTAAAATACTATATACTAACTAATGCTAAACTAAAGTAATTAAGAATTTCTGACCTTACCCAACTGATAAATAAACTATTGTATTCTATTTAGGTTTAACAGTATATTATTACCAACTATAAATAACCAAATGTTGATTATTAAAGTACATAAATTTTATTCCTGCCAAACTGTCACGGTTTTTATCGCTAACTATTTCGTAATTGCATTGCAATTACCGCACAGATTTACCTATATTGTTTAATTAAATCAATTTTAAAACAGCATTACGAGGAGGTCTCTAAAATTTATATTAGTACATACAAAAATTTGAATATCTACCCTATGTGTTTTTTATTTTTGGACAATTCCTCGGAGCAGAAGCCGTGAAGGTATTCACAAAAAGAGATAGATCCTTTACATAAAAAAAGGTAAAAGAAGAATTCCTTTTTCTAAGCAAAGAATTATTAATAAGGGGAAGAGTCCTTTTTAAATGAAATCAAGAATGCTAGGCATTGTATAATGGGTGCCAACGTAATAACTTTCTTGAGAAGTGTAACACGATTTTAAATTTTTTAGGATGTATGGTTAAATAGGATGCAGATTTCTGATGTTTCAAATTTTATGTGACACATCCGGTTGACCCGGAAGTGCTTTCAACTTTACTATTTTAAACAAAACGCCCTATATATTTTTCTGAAAATTAATCCTACTGGCAATTTTAGGCAAATGCATGTACCACATGCTATACCTATTTTAATTAGTTTTCGAGAAAATAGCGTTTGAAAATGTCATGTTAACTGCCATTTTTATTGATTTGTTAAAAAACAAATGATGGTAGAAAAGGACTAATGCAATTTTTACACATATTTTATTAGTGTTATATCCTACATTCGTAAAATTATAATTAGTGCCTCAGAAATTGGCTTTTGGCAGTAAAGAACTTCAATATTTTAAACGGAAACCACTACATTGAGCCTTTACATTAAACTTAACACTTATCTCTCAATCTTTTTGTTAATAATATCCTATCTCTAAACCTTATAGTTTTTAAGATAATAATAGTAAAAGTTTCACTAGTAATAACTTAAAAACTATGAGGTTTAGAGATAGGACCAAATAAACAAAAAGGTTGGTAACTAACTATTAAGTTTAAATTTAAAGCCTAATCAAAGACAATTGTAGTTTTACTATAGACATCCAGAACAATGCTAAATTTTTGGTCATCAGCTTGGACGCTCGCTTCGTGGAATTTATGAAGCGGGTATCCATCGAGTACACGTAAACAGTACGTATAATTTGCCGCTTCATAAATATTTAGCCAAGCCAGCGTCCAAACTGATGACCAAAAATTTGGTATTGTTCTGGGAGTCCATAGTGAAACTATAGTTTTCTTTGGCTTAATGTAGTTTTTCTATTTGAATTATTGAAATTCTCTTCTGTCGAATGTCAATTTCTGTGGTACATCCGGTTAAACTAGAAATTATATTTTTTCCGGTGATAGGATAAAATATGGATGGATTAAATATGTGTAAAAAATCGTATTAACCCCTTTCTACCATCATTTGTTTTAAAACAAATCAATAACAATGGCGGTTAACATTTTTAAACGCCATTTTCTCAAAAACTAGTAAGAATAGGTATAGTATGTGATTCATGTTTTTTGTTAGAATTGCCTGTAGAATTGATATATAGAAAAATATATAGAGTGTTCTGTTTAAAATGGAAAAGTTGAGAGCACTTCCGAGTAAACCGGATGTGCCACATATGAAACAACAGAAATTTGGTTAACATTACATTTTTAAACGCCATTTTCTCAAAAACTAGTAAGAATAGGTATAGTATGTGGTTCATGTATTTGCTTAGAATTGCCTGTAGAATTTATATATAGAAAAATATATAGAGTGTTCTGTTTAAAACGGAAAAGTTGAGAGCACTTTCGAGTAAATCGGATGAGCCACATTTGACAACAGAAATTTGCATCCTATTCAACTATACATCCGACCAAAATTTCAAAATCGTGCAAAACTTTTCCAAAAAATAATATGCTTGCTTGTTATCTTCTGGGCACCTAGTGTATGCTTTTAATATTCTTCTTTCACCGCGCATTTATACTTTTTACTAGGTTTGTTCCAGCAGGCTGTAAGAAATATTTGCAACCGTTCGGATTCTGCGCACGTCAAATTTGTCGTTCGAGCAGTGCCATGTTTCTAACATTATACAATTGTTTGTTGTTCCAGCAGTAGTTTTAAGATGTTGAAAACATGTTGGAAACTGTTTGAAAAGTTTGCAAACTTTCTTCAAACATTACTGACAAATTGTTAACATAACCTTTCTTGTATTGACGTATATAAGCAGTATGCACGCCTTGTTCATTTTTCGTTCCAGCAGAAAACTCTTGCCAACAGTTTTGACTAATGTTGTAAAAATTTCTGCGTTTTACGATTGTTGCTAACATGTTTCCAACATTCTGCTGGAACAAACCTAATATCATTTCGTGTCGCAGCATGTTTGGTAAGACATATGGAAATTTATAATTAGAGCTTGGAAACATGTGTAAAGTAATGGAAAAATTAATTAATTCACAAATTCTTAAGTACTTAGAAAAACACAAAATTTTGCATGACAGGCAGTATGGATTTCGCCACAAAAGATCTATAGCAGATCTTCTTTCCTTCGTATCTCACTGTTGGAATAAGTCTCTTGTGTTTCTAGGTGAGTCCCAGATCGTTGCTCTTGATATATCCAAAGCTTTTGACCAGGTCTGGCATACCGCACTTCTTAATAAACTTCCATCCTATAGTCTTTCAACTAAACTCTGTACTTGGCTCTCTAGTTATCTATCTGATCGACGTATATCAGTTATTGTGGACGGCCATTCTTCCAGCTTTCACCAAGTAAATGCTGGAGTCCCTCAGGGCTCAGTTCTTGCACCAACATTGTTTCTTCTTCACATCAACGACCTTCTCTCGTCCACAACTAATTCCATCCATAGTTTCGCCGACGATAGTACCTTTCACTCCAGTTTTCAGGTTCCTAAACCAATCACTACACCAGACTTGTAAAACAAACGCAGAGCGATGCAGATATCTCTTTCGCAGGATCTTAATTTAATATTGGATTGGGGCGCCAAAAATCTCGTCCATTTTAATGCATCCAAAACACAATCATGTTCCTTGTCGCGAAAAGAGTCATCAAATACTCATCCTCTATTTATGAGCGGCCAAGTTTTACAGAGCAAAGACACCTTCAATCTTGTGGGCGTCACATTTGAAAGTAACCTTAACTGGCATAAACACATTGTATCTATAGCCACCGCAGCTTCAAAAAAGCTTAGATTTCTCTTTCGAGCCAAAAAGTATTTTTCCGCTTCTAATTTATACACTTTTTATGTGTCCCAAATCCGACCACCCTTGGAATATTGTTCCCATATCTGGGGCATGGCGGCCCCCACAACCCTAAGCATTCTTGATTCCATTCAAAGAAGAGCTATTCGTCTCATTAATGATCCTCTACTTACAGAAAGGCTTCCCTCTCTTGCCCATCGTCGGGCTGTGGGTGATTTATCGCTTTTTTATAGGTACTTCCATGGCTTCTGCTCTGAAGAATTGTCCAGTATAGTTCCTCCACTCACGGTTCCCAACAGAGAAACTCGTGGTTCCGCGCGTATGCATCCCTATACGGTCCAACTGGACAGGCCCCGAACTTCTCACTTTGTTCGTTCTTTTATCCCTAGAGTTTCTAGATTGTGGAACCTACTGTCCGCGGAGGTCTTTCCTTCCCCCAAATCTTCAAGTATTTAAGTCCCGTGTCAACAAACTTCCTCTTACCTCGCTTAGGACACCCACGCCACGGTACGTTAGTATTTAGGCTTTAAGCCTTCGTGGTTGGTCCAAAAATAAAAAAAAATAAAAACAAAAAAAGGCCTTGCTGACTTCGCCCACGACTAGTAAGTAAACAAAACATGAAGCGTGAAAAGTTACAAGCATTTAATACCGCTCCATTTTAATAAACTTCCTTATTTTTCCGCATAAATAAAGTAAAGAAACTAATAAATTCACTCGTATATTTCGTGGAATAATTTATTAAAACCTCTTACCATATTGAACATAAATATAGTCCGAGGTCAGGAAAAAGTTAATAGATAAATATTTTAATGATTTAAATGTACCTATTAGAGTATATGGCTTCGAAAAGGCACTTGTGCGTGCAAATATACGTTTGTCTAGTTAATTGAATAGAACAACCGAATATTTTAAATCGATTTACAAGATCTGAAGTGTGTCAAAAGATTAAGACGTAATACCGAAGACATAAATATCAGTTGTGGATTTTTTATAATTATCTGGAGAGGGAAAGACTCAATACTCTCTCTCTCTATTTTTTTTCTTGGTTTTGGTCCCCTCAGGTCCAATCCACCACTCTCCCCCTTCCGGACTATGCTTTCCAGGACTTCGTCGGCGGAAAATTTGGATAATCGAGCTCGTAGCTCCCAGACATTCAAAAGAAAAAAATAATTCTACAATCGATGCAATGCATAAATTGTCGGCTGTCAAACCAAGATCTGCTACTGGTGTTACGTATAACCTTCAGTTTCACTACTGACAGTTCCCATGGCACGCCCATCTATTTCCCGCCATTTGAGAAATACCTCGTGTTCACCACCAAACAGGATACCATCAGCTTATAGGAATCTTCGCTCCCGGCGCTTAGATCCAGCAGAAAGATGCCGTCAATTTAGCGTGAATCTTTCCTTGAGCCCCGAAGGTAAAAAACGTTCGTACGACACCTCTAGCCGCCACTCCGGGAAGAACTTTGTAGTCCTCTACGCACGTCCGCACTGTCCGGAGGTCAAACAAAGAGTCAAGACTCAATACTAACGTACTAACTGAACGTAACGTCGCGTCACCTGGGAATACCAATTTTTTAGACAATAATATAAACTTACATAAAAATCCTCGGAAGCGGCTGAAGTATATGGGCCAATCAGAAGGTCTTTCCAGTGACGAAAATTTTGTGCGTCACGCTCCAGGGCTTGAAGCTCTTGAACTGCTCTAAAAAGTTAGTCACTAGAACGCATCCTTAGACAAGGAAAGAGAAATACTTAAAGAAATTTTAAAATTTCGTTGTTTTTAACCTTTCTTGGCTTTATAATAATAATCTCTTTTTAATATCTAATTCCATTTTAAATAAATAATTTTAAAAAATCCATCCCTAATCATAAAAAAAACACGTTTCAAGCACAAAAACCAAAGGAGTGGTTGGTGCATGAGGGGCAAGGGGAAAGAAAAACGGAGTAGCTCAGGTGCATAACACTTTCCGTCACCGGAACGCCATAAAGTAGAACGAAATGCTCCTGAGCTACTCGGGAGCGCTCTATTTGCGTCACTGGAAAGCCACTCTGTTTTTTTTGTCTCAGTTTTAAATTTGTTATATTTTTATTAATTTTTTTGATATTTATTTATTTTAGAACATAAAAAAACATAGTTGTTAAACATATTACCTCCTCCTATTTTGAAGTCTTTTAATAATGGGTCATTACTTCATTAATTGTAATTTGAAATAAGCAGAGTACTTTAAACAGTTTCAACAATTAAACCAGAAAAATCCACATTAGTTACGTCTCATGTACACAAAATTGGAACTCAAAACAACCAGGACCAAATAGCAGGGTCACTACCAACAGCTAACTCACTTGTCAGCCATTAAACAATATTACTATATCCCAAGAATAATTAAATTAGACACATTTTGCACCTCTTAAAATAACAGACGTTTTTTGGCCTCCTTATGGTTATCGTTATTAAACATAACGATTACGGCAGCAGTTTTAGACAGAGATTTTGCAGCCTCTTTTAAGAAATTTATCTTGCGTCTGCGCTTTCGACACATAACCTTATTTTTGCCTATGGTTCACCGATTTTAAAGTTAACGAAAAATCAGTATTTACTTTTATTCTTCATAAGATATAAATTGATATTTAAATATATGCAAACACTTCTGTTGATTTCGTTTTTAAAGTAGATTCAAACAATACAGTATAAGCAAAATACAAAAAGTAAGGTTAAGGTTTTAAGAATAAAAAGCAAGTGTGCCAGATTGTAACATCTAAATTAATTACTGATTTAGAATATCCGTAAAAGTGCAAGTCCGTTTGAATTTCTTAACACTATTTGATTTTTATTAATGCTATAGATTTTTCGCTAATTAGAGCCTTTGTATAAATGATATTTTAATTAATACGGCAATAACATTTTAACCTTTTAAATAATTTATATTAAATTTTCTACAATCCGGCAACCACGCAGTTTAACAATAACGATAACGATAAGCTCTTCGGTATTCATCCGTAATTAAAGGAGTCCGGTATGTTTAATAACGATAACGGATCATGTTTGCGTTACTGCGCAGTCTAAGAATAACGTTAACCACAACGGAATTGCAAAATAAGGGGTGCAAAATGTCTCTATGTTACGGAGAACAATTCAGTTATCCAAGTGACTGATTTTTTAAGAGACTAATTGTTCGACGGACATTTTTAAACTTTCAAGTGTCCGATAGAACATATTTAATTTTTTATGCATACAGTAAAATTTAGATTAAATACTATCAAAGACAATTGTAGTTTCACTATAGACTTCCAGAACAATGCTAAATTTTTGGTCATTAGTTTGGACGCTGGCTTGGCTGAATTTATGAAGCGGCAAATTATACGTACTGTTTACGTGTGTACTCGATGGATACACGCTTCATAAATACCACGAAGCGAGCGTCAAAACTGATGACCAAAAATTGAGCATTGTTCTGGGTGTCTACATATAGTGAAACTACAATATTCTTTGATACTATCCAATACACCATAATTTATTAATACCTTACCTCAGTGACTGGTTCCCAAGAGACCTGGTCCGACGGACATTTTTAAATTTTAACTTTATTTTATTATTTTAAACCTTAAACAGTCCCATAGAACATATTTTATTTTTGAAATTTTTAATGCTCGTAGGAAAATTTAGATTAAATACGATATTAACACCATACTTTATAAAAAATATTAATTACCAACGTATTTTGCTGGTTGTCCGACAAACACATATTAAAGCCAACCACTCTTTTTGCGAAACTAAGGCCGCAGTTATGATAGAAAAAAAATACGATTGGTTGTAATCATTTACCAAGCATCTTCACTTATCGACAGTGTACCGGGTGGGCCAAATTCGACGCTTTTGATAGAAAACTCATGTTTTTGTACGTTTTACAAAAAACTGACCCCATTTGCGAGGCTCAAATTTTAAGCCAAATTTACTAGTAAAAACCGCATTTCGCTATATTGCGTCGTTTAATCGCTACAGCCTGTTTCCTAATTTCTTGCGTTTTCTTTTATCCTTTAATTTTTTTTAATAATATTTTTTAATTCTATAAAAACATTTCTACAGCAACTTTTTATGCAAATTACAGATATAGTTTTAGTCTTTTTCTAGGGTTGTGCATTTTTGATTTATTTATTTATTTGTTAATTTTAAATGGACCCTGTATATATTTTCACTATTAAAATTGTTAAAAACTACCTTTTTAAAAATATGTCATACTTTATATTTTTATCAGCGGTTTCTAAGATATTGCATATTTTGTCATTTATGACACTGATATTGGTTAGATAGTAGGCCATGAAAGAAGTAAATATGTTTGACTTTAAACTATTGTCCTTTATGGGCTGCAATGACGGGAAACTATTTTAATTAATAATTTAATAACGCATGTAAGGGTAAAAATAATCCTATTTTATAAATATTTTAAATTAGTTTGTTAATATTTTGCCCTAAAAATATTTTAATCAGTTTTTTTAATATGTAATATTTTATGTAAAAACAAAGATTATTTTTGTATACAGGTAAGTAAAGATGACCATAAAAAACAAACACAAGCCAAATTTAACCCTTTTAGCTAAAAGCTGGCATTTGTTTTCCATGGTTACCTTTAATTTACTAAAATATAAAGAATAATGCTTGTTTGTTACATTAAATATTAACGTTTTTATAAAACCTGGTTAAAAAGTTCCTAGGGCAAAATATTAAAATAATTTAAAATACCAAAAATAGGATTATTTTTACCCCTATTTGCGTTAATAAATTAATAATAAAAATGGTTTTCCGTCATTGCAGTCAATAAAAACAAAAGTTATAACAAGATTGTTTAAAGTAAAACCTAATTTTACTTTTTTCATGGCCTACTATCTAACCAATATCAGTCATAAATGACAAAATATGCAATATCTCCGAAACGGCTAAGAAGAAATATAAAGTGTATACATTTTGAAACGGTAATTTTTTAACCATTTTAATAGTAAAAAATATACAAGGTACTCCATTTTAAATTTCTAAAAATAAATAAATAAGCTAAAAATGTGCCACCTGAGAAAAAAACTAAAATGATATCTGCAATCTGCATAAAAAGTTGCTGTAGAAATGTTTTTACAGAATTAAAAAATATAAAAAGTTATAAGGGATATAAAAAAACGCAAGACATTAAGAAACACGCTGTAGCGAGTAAACGACGCAAGATAGCGGATTGCGGTTTTCACTAGTGAATTTGGCCTAAAATTTGTGCCTCGCAAATGGGGTCAGTTTTTTTGTAAAACATACAGAAACATGAGTTTCCTATTAAAAGCGTCGAATTTGGCCCATCCTGTAAAATGTAGATACTACGCCATTTGTATTTTAAAAAATATCACGGACTTTTCTGGGACCAAATATATTATAAATAAATCTGAACAATTAAAAAAAAACATAGCATATTTTTGCTTAATAGGTAGTATACCTCTATATTATTTTTTAAAATTAAAGTTATTCAAAAAGAAGCGTTTTTAGTAATATGAAGTTATAGATACTATTGTCGCATGGAGACCAAGAGTAAACTTATAAAACACGTCACTTTGAATCACTTGAAGAACTAATTAAAAAGCCATAAATAAATGAAACAATAACAAATATTAGTTTGGGGTTTGTTTTTATTTAAAATTATTAAAAATGGTGGCTAATAAAACTCTTGAATTTATATATATTTTCTGTTTTTACCAAGGAGAGAGTGATTTCGCGATTGGACAAAAAAAATTGATTGACCCATTTACGTTGTGCCAGCTCAATGTGTTCAATAAACATTTAATATATTGAACTCCTAGCAAGTAGCGATTAGCTGAAGAAGAGTGCTGACTGCTTTAATGTAGCTAATAGCGAAATTTAATTTTAGTATGGTCAGAGACAAGAATAAGACGAGCAACTAAATGTTAATAAATTATCCGAGAGAGAGATAGCTGCTGGGCCTTCCTTGTCTGTCTTCAAGGAAGGTAAATGCAGATGGCGCGTGAGTCGTCGATCGTTTGCCCGCCAAATTCAAATTATATAGCTGTGCCATTTTTGCCCTTAATATTAGGTACTTGTTTTTGTTTTCTATTAATATAAAATATTGGGGTTTAGTTCAATAATTACACACACCTAATTAAAAATGACATTTATTTGGTTTTTATAAAGATTTTTTCTTACAGATAACCATGTCAATATTACCTTAAATTATCTGTTGAAAAGCAAAAATTTAATATACGCTGTGATCACTAATAAAAGTCCATATTCAAAGTCCAATTAAAGGTAAAAAACCACGAAACACACAATAAATCACAGAAAATGTAAACAAACTGTCCAAACAAATCGGCTATTGAAAAATATCAAACACAAATATCGAATAACATTTCGGCGTGACTGCCTGCGGCAACGTTTGTCAAGTTAAAAATATTCGATTCATGGTATATTTTCTTTCTCTTAATTAGATGTGAGCCAAAAAGGACATTAAAGTTTACATGCAAAAATTGTAAACAACTTGGCAACCAGGGCAAAGCGATGATTGCTCCATCTACGATAGCCTGCCATGATGAAAGACAAAGACATATTTATTGGAACTTGCGTTAAACCAGAAAGAGATAAATACAATGGACAAATTGTTAGGACCAGTTACTCGTCTCATTGTTGTCTCTGGTATGGTCTCTTCTCGCTATGAAAAAACGTATATCGGTAAACGTAAAATAAAAAATAATATTCTTAATTGTTAATTTCTATCCTTATCTCTCAACGCATTGTGAATTTGACCCTTGTTGTTGATTTACAAGCCAAAATAATACATAATATGTACTTTTTACTTACTCCTCAACGTGTATATTTCTGGAAGTTCTACGATATTAAATAATTCCTTTAGTAAATTTAAAATTTAGTAAATAAATATTTTATTTTGTATATTTCTTACTTTATGCTCATTTACTAAAAACTTCTTTCAGTCTCTTAACTATTTGAATTTAAAACAAAAATACAAAGTCCTCACCTCTAAAATGAAGCCCCTTACACCATAATATGGTATGTACTTCTTTGATAAAGTCGGGGTCCCCCTTTTCCTACTTGGAGATAAAATTCTTACCCCCTTTCAAGTTAACATGATGATACTTTAACAACGCTCCTTTACCCCAATTCGTACCCCATTTTGTATGAGGACCATCATTTTGGGCCCCCTCTAACTGGGAGCCTGGGGCCCCCTTACGCTAGTGCCCGTAGAATTATGTTTTTAGTTTTCCAGAATACTTTATTAGCTCTGTAAAGTTGTATTTTTAATTTGTAGCCACTTAAAATTTAAAAATCAATAAAAACTTATTTGTAATTGTATTATTCTGTATTTAACATTTACCTTGATACGTGCCACGAACAGAAGAGAACATACTAAAATTAAATTTTATTATTCACTGCATCTAAGCAGCTTTTTTAAATACATTTGTTCTTTGTCTAATCGCTACCTGCAAGTGGTCAACACACTGAAAGTCAATTAAACAAATTGAGCTTCAGGACTTATATGTTCGCATACTTTTTAAAAATAGTAGATATGTATAAAAATAATAATTTTAAATAATCATGTAGGCGTAATCTTTTTAATTAAATTCTTATTCATTTAGGAATAATAATTGAGTGATGAATGCTTTAAAAACTATTACTTCATTCATGCATTTGATTGTTTGATGCGTCTTTTATATTAATTAATTATTATTGGAACATCCTACTGGCATGTAATTTCTTTAACATTTCAATCAGATACTATAAAGTGGTACCGGGGAAATTAAAAATGATAGTATTTTTTTATCTTTGGACAATCCACGAAGGCTGAATACTAACGTACCGTGGGTGTCTTAAGCAAGGTATGAGGAAGTTTGTTAACACGGGACTTAAAAACTTGAAGATTTGGGGGAGAAGGACAACAAACAATCTATAACACCCTGAAGAATTTGTATAACATCTTACCCACAATTAGAAAAGACTCTATTATGTCCCTTAGTCAGTTAGTCAGTCAGTGGAATATTGACGACTTTTAAAACTTCATATCTTGATAACCGTTTAAGCTAGCTTTATAAAATTTAGGCTTCTTCTTGTTCTTATGGAAATAAATAAACACACTTAGTTTTATGTGTTTTCATTAAATAGATTTTGAGTTATGAAGAGGTCAAAAATGGCACCAAGTGGTCCGTGTAATATTACACTCGGCGCTATAGCCACTTCCTTTGCTTGAACTTAGCTTGGCACGCTGCCGCGTGTGTAGAAGAAAAGTCATATAATAAAGTTAAACTTCAACGTGAGTAGGGCTGCCCATAAATATAGACTATTTCCTTTTTTCCAAGATATTTTAATAATTTATTCTGCTGGAACTAATAAAGATGTTTTATCTGTTGTTACATGTATTGTTTTAATAAAATCACCTCGTAACCATATAAAATCTATAATTAGCGACATGTAATTGGCTTTTACATAATATTTTCGAGTCCGACGAGATTCTTACGATTAGTCAGAGGATTTCCAGCTTTAGTCTCTTAAAGGAGGATCACAAATATACACTGCGTTTTAAAAATTTTGCACAAATTCAACTAACATATATTAAGATTTTTTTCTTCTTAAATTACGCATTTTTGACATTTAAACCAATTATACAGGGTGTCCTGAAAAAGTGCAACGATATACAACTGCTTCGCCATTTCATCAACTTTTTTATTAAGAGAAAAAGGACTTTACTTTTAGCACCATATTTGTTCTGCGATTTCTTCTTCTTCCTGACAGATAATGCATGAGCTTTTTTTCATAGGGCCATTGTTTTCAGGTGTGCTTTGTCTGCAATAATCCATTAGTTGATTCTCTTTGCCTTCTGGTTGTAATTCAAAGGTTTTTTTTGTAAATTTTTGCAAGCATGCCTCTATGAATTTCTTTGCTTATTGTTGTCCTGATGTTTTTATTCACCAGTCTTAGGATTCGCTCATGGTCCATGATCTACTAGATCAAGAGACCTTACTTGACAAGAGGGTATACCACTGTAGGGCTCGGAACCTACCATTACCCTACCGGCACCCTTCTTTGTCATTTTATCAACTTCCTTTATTGAGAGAGAAAAGGCTTCACTGCAGCACAAATTATCAGAATATACAGATGCGAAAGTGCGGCAAATAACGCTTACTTGTTTCTATGACCTTGAGAAAGAATAAATGGGACATCTGCACCAATGTATGGATCGTAATATTTTAAATTTGTAAAGGTTAAACCGCACCAAGGCGCTAAGGAGAGATAGACTTTTATAGTAACTAATTATGCAGCTTTTTTATGTGTGGAAAACGGAACAAAAGAATAATACACTAATTGGGAATTTACAAACTAAAAATTTTACCCATTCTTTGAACGGTAAAATATTGTTAGTCAGTCATAGTTAGATGTCACGTTTGGATCAACTCGTAATAAAATGTCTATACCTGGTTGCACACTTTTTAAAACGATTAAACTAATGGGGGTTTAGAATGTTTAACAAAAAGCCATGTAAAAAAAACCTTGCCTAAAAACTGCTTATTAAATTAATTAATGGTATTCCGTTTTTTTGGCTTAATTGTGTAATAAAAAGTTTTGTGTAACTAGAGATTGAAACAGAATAATTGAAAGCCAAGTAACACAAGTTACTAAAGAAAGCCCGACGCAATCTTTTAAAGCAATGCAGATGTTGCCTTAGTAATACCCAAACCTAATTGATTTGTTTTTTTATTTGGAAGTATGTAATTTTTTTAAATACTGAAAAAACACCTCATTTTTTAAATTTGAAATATAGCCTTTTAAATGGCAGTGCGGCTATAAATAAAAAATATTTTCCTCTGTTTAGGCACATACTGATTAATATCAATAACTTTAGTAACATATCTAAGTAATTTGTAAAAGCTTTGTATTTATGTTAAATAGTCTTAAAATAATAGTGGTCCTTTGAGAATCTAAAAAGTGATCCGCTCCCGGTGTGGAGAAACAGAATAAATATACACATTTATATCCCATATTAAACGGTAAAAAAATTAACACAAGACACTATACTAACACTTTAATAATAAAAATCATAAAAGTTCACAAACAACTAAACACAATTAACTAACTTATGCTCACGTTCTATACCAACAAAAGTATGGGACTAACTGACACCTAGATAAGCATTAGGTCACGTACTAAATCGTGGGTGTATATCCACCACGCAGTGGGAGGGACGATAGTGGTGAGAGATTTCAACGAACAAGCTTAGTTTCGCATCTGGGTATTCTGATAATTTGTGACTGTAGTACCAGATGTGTTCTACGATTTCTTTTTCTTTTAGGCGGAAAGGTAGTTTATGAATTTTGGCGAGCATGTCTCTATGTTTTTTTGCTTGTCGTTATCCTGGTGTTCTTATTCACTAGTCTTGGGATTCCTTCACGATCCATTATTTCACTTGTCGCCGTCCTGGTGTAATCAACCCACCAGTCTTAAGATTCCCATATGATTCATGCTTTAATAGATGACCTTACTTGACATGACGGAATACCATAGTAGGGCTCGGGACCTACAACTGCCCTACTAGTCAGTTTCTTCATTGCCTTGGTAGCCATCGTCTTCTGATATCTTAATATTCAGCTTATTGGTCACATAAACCTCTTCCAGAGCAACTCCAAAAGACCCTACTGAGTTCGAAACTTAGAAAAAGAGAAATGAAAGAGAGAAGAAAAAATTACTTTTTATGAGTTGTAGAATTCAGCAACTGAATTGTAATCGAATTTGTGCAAAATTTATAGACACAGTGTATTAATTAACCTTCAGGCAACCACATTTACACATACATACATACTCATTTTCAATTTCCTATTTTTATTTTAGTGTGTAGATGAATAGTTTACGGAAAAGCTTGACTATTAATAAGAGGGATTAAAAACAACATTTCTTTTTTAATTAGTTCGTCGCGACAGATAGGTGGTGCCATTAACTATGTAGAAAATTAGTGCGGAATTAAGAGTTTGTTTTATGGAATTTAAAATATTAATTTAGTCTAGTTTTATCATTTGTGCGATCAGGAACTGACGGAAAAAATGTGTAATGTGGTAGGCATGAATTCTTCGTCTAATTATATGGTAAGTGGACACTTTTTAAGGGTGAGGAAAAAGGTCTTTTTAGACAGGGAGTAATTTTGATTTATACATATGTTAAACCCATAAAATTACGGATAGAAGCTGCTAGGCCAATATGTGAGCGTCCCAAACCAAGCCGCCTTCTTATCGTGTTGTGATGGCAAGCGACGAAAAATTCCCAGCAAACACTATTTGCCGGCAATGTACATTTTCATATTGGCATTGATGGTAAAGCATTGGCAATTGGTGGCAATATTATGCCAACATCTTATACGCATTAAAAGTCAACCCTAAATAAACACTTAATTGCCAATAAATTTTACATGCAGGTGAATTGCCGGCAAGCATACAAAAATGGCGGCATACCAATCCTGATTAAATAAAGCACGCGTTTTTGTTGCAGGCAAATAAATATTGGATTTTTGAAGGCAAACCTTCAACGCATATTCATACCTTTTAAACCATATTATTAAGATTGGTATTTAACTAACATTCCAGCAATTTTTTTGATCTGTTTTATTTATATTGGCAGTTAAACAACATTATTTTATGTTTTTTTACATAATTTAAAGGAAATGGCCTTTTCATAACATTTTTTGTTAATTTAATTAATGCAAATAAAAATTAGGTCAAACAAAATGTTTATTATGTATTTTGGAGCGAATAAAAATAAAATGATGGTAAAATTAGCTAAGTTAATTTCGACCGAAGGTGACCGCTTTGTGCATTTGTTTTCTACGTGGTTTTCTAGCTTTTTAGTTTCTTTTTTAAAGAAAAGAGTTTTTAATAGACATAATTAAATGTATTTATTACCTAATAAGTGTGTGTTGGGTGATTAATTGGTGATGGCTAGTCGAGAAGGCAAGATATTCAAGTAGACTGTTAGGAGCTGTAAACATTTTGTTTAAAACTTTATTAAAAGTTTTAAAGACGTGTTAATAAAAAATATTATATATATTTAATAGTTTTTTTGACATACCGATAGATGGCGTAATGGACAATAAACTACTACGTTTCTGCAATATCTTCGCTTTTTATCGTCTAAACCGTACCCATTAGACAAAAATAATTCGAGAGCGGTCTGCGGTAGGTGATCTCACTTAGCTTTGAAAGAAATATCTTCGGCTAGTGTAAAAATCTGCATCTCCAAGTTGGACAGTGTTCCGAGAGATGGTACTTTGCATTGCAAGTAAATTTCATGCAGTAAGGAGTTTTTCCTATTTTAATTTTCAAATAAAATATCGTTAAATATGGTATATTTAACGCTTTCTATGGCTTTACCGTCTACAGAGACAGTCCAATCAGTTTTTTGGTAACAAGGGAAGTTTTTTCTTTAAACTGTATGTGTAAAAATTGTTTTCGGCCTACTTAAAAACATATTTAATCAGTTTTAATCGTGAATAGGTATATAAAGTAAAAAAGTTAAAATACTTTAAATAGTAAAATTTATTTTATAAAAAGGATTTTATTACTTTATGTTTAGGTAATTAGCGGTAAGAGGTAAAATACATTTAATCAATTAGTAGTTTTTCAGAAATGTTTGGACCATGTTGAAATGATCATTTAAATCAGTTTTATAGTCTTATTATGTCTGTAGTAAAATGAATCATTAAGTACAAGCTATAAACTTTTGCAATTTACCTATAAATGTGTTGCAAAATTATTTGCAGTTTTTATATTATATTTTTACATTCCGTTTTTGTGCCATATACACATAAGGAAATGAAGAAATATTTGTATTTCATGGACAATTTATAAAGCCTTAAAATTTGATATTAATCTTTCTTTTCTCTTTTACATTAAAAGTACAAAATTATTTTAAATTACTAGCAAGCCCGCCATTTTCTTAAAAAAATGTTACACGAGTTTGAAATTTTGGTCGTATAACCTGGTGATGCATCGCTGGGCGGGCGGGACATAGGAAATCCCATGTAATTTTTAATGGGGCCAATTATTGGCTCCCCTAATTATTTTAGAAAAAAATTCTATTGAAGTTTATTGAAGAGCATGCAAATCTACGTCCACGGTAAAAACTTTAGATTTTTCAGTTAACCGGTTTGCTAGTTAGATGCTAATATATTTTTAAAAATTGTTGTTACATTATTATCGGTTCATATTTATGAACAACAATAAAAATCCCAGTTGGCGTGACATAACGTTGTCATTTTGAAATTTAGTGCTTAATTATTATTAAAAATTGTAGAGCGAAAAGATTAACCATGAGTTATACTACTGAAGAAAAAGTATTGGTGATTAAATGGCACTATCAAGGAAATAGTTACCAAAAGGTGTCATACTTGGAAATTTTATTGCACGTGGAAGAAAATGAAGGGAAGGTGAGTACAAGGAAACTTCAGGATATCATAAGAAAAGATCAATCAACAGTGCTCCGGATTTTAAAAGGCATAAATACATTTCATACAAATATGAAAGACATCAAGAGCTAAGGGATGGGGATGAAATGCGACGGCAGGAATTTTGTTTTGACATGATGGAAAGGGCAAAAAATGGACAGGGAATTTTAAGAAATATTTGTTTTACTTGATGGCTGCCCGGCACATAATACCCAGGAATATTTACACAATGCTTTTAATGGAAATGTTATTAGCCTACATCACACCATAAATTGGCCAGCTAGGTCTCCTGATATTTCGCCAAATGACTTCTTCCTCTGGGGCCATTTAAAAGGCCATGATATACAAGGATAAAAATTACTCTAATCTAGATGACTTAAAAAATGCTATTTTTGTAGAATGCAATAAAATTTCAATTTACCAGTTAGCCAATGTAAGAAGACAATTTTATGAACGTCTGGGTTATTGTCTAGCAGTCAATGCAGGAATATTTGAAAATTTTCTTAAATCTTAAGTTTATTTCCAACATATTAATTATTGTAATAATATTAATAATTTATTAAAGCATGTAAATATTATAAATGTCATAAGTTCTTGAAATTTGTTACTCTAGTTTAGTTTAACTTAACTTAGTTCATTTGTATAAAAATTACCTTAATCTTTTCACTCTACGATTTTTTGATAATAATAAAGCACTTAATTTCAAAATGACAACGTTATGTCACGCTAACTGGTATTTTTATTGTTGTTCATAAATATGAGGCGATAATAATGTAACAATTTTTAAAAATATATTAGCATCTAACTAGCAAACGGGTTAACCGAAAAATCTAAAGTTTTTACCATGGACGTAGATTTGCATGCTCTTCCATAAACTTCAATAGAATTTTTCTCTAAAATAATTAGGGGAGCCAATAATTGACCCTATTAAAAATTACATGGGATTTCCTATGTCCCGCCCGGCGATGCATCACCCGGTATATGGTTGGATAGAATATGGCATATCCGTTTTAACCGGAAATACTATCAACTTTGCTATTTTAAACAGAACACCCAATATATTTTTCTAAAAATCAATTCTACATACAATTCCAAGAAAATACATGTACCATAATTAGGTTATACCTATCCTAATCAGTTTTTGAGAAAATGGCGTTCAAAAATATCATCTCAACCGCCATTTTTATCGAAAAATGTCATTACAACCGCCATTTTTATCGAAAAATGTCATCTCAACCGCCATTTTTATCGATTTGTTAAAAAACAAACATACATTTTTAAAAACAATCTGTTGTACTTGCTTATTCAAAACAGATAACTATAATTAAAGTCAAAATAAAACAGTAATTAATTCATAAAAAACATTTAGGAAAAAAAAATAAATGAATGTTATAATCTTTATATGACATATGAATAACATTAAAAACCTATTAATTATGTAAATCGAAAAGTAAAAGTATGTTAGTAACTATTTTGCAGTTTCAGGCGTTGAAGAAGAAAGCGAAAGTTTTTATTAAAAATAATATCACCTGGTGACCTACAGGTAACGAGCTTGGAAAAAATTTAGACAAGTTTAAAAAAAAAATAGCGCATCTCCTATACAGGGTGTTACAAATTCGAGTAGCACCATTAGGATGACGGGAGCGGTAAGAGATATAGAGTTGGTTAAATTGGGGCAGAGTTGCGCATTTTTATGCTTAAGAGGATGCCGTAGCACGCTAATTTTTTTTTATCTTTGGACAATCCACGAAGGCTAAAAGCCCAAATACTAACGTACCGTGGGTGTCTTAAGCAGGGTAAGAGGAAGTTTGTTAACACGGGACTTAAAAACTTGAAGATTTGGGGGGAAGGAAAGACCTCCGCTGGCAGTAGGTTCCACAGTCTAGAAACTCTAGGGATAAAAGAACGAACGAAATGGGAAGTTCGGGGCCTGTCCAATTGGAACGAGCTAATTTTGTCTAATTTCTTTTTTGGGAGCTAAGCCCCCTAGCCCCCCAAATTGCGCCTATGTCGGCAAGACGCCTGTTTTCCATTTAATATGTAAAACATCGGCAGGTTTGTACGAGCTTTAAAACTAGTGTGGACGCGAAACACTTGTATCTGCAAATGTTGGCCAACTTTGTTGCTGAAAATTTTTTGAACAAGATACAGTCGGCCGACAATGTTGTCCCAATTGTATCCAAGTCTGTACATGGCTTAATAAGTGAATGATAATTTAACTGGTAGAAACTTCGCATAAATGTAATGTGGTTATACCGTTGAATTTAGAATTAAAATACGAGTTTAAAACCAAATAAAGTTGATGATGGTGGCTCAAAAACGAAACGTGGGATCTTAAATTAAGTGACATCATTTTATAAAACACAAAAAGCGGCAATGATAATGTTTCTTTTGTTTTAAAGTATCTCTTCAAATAAACTGAGAACAAAAAAACTATTTCGCAACAATCTTATGACACTTACGATTTTTGGCACAATGTTTAAAAATTGCATATAAAACTTTGTGGTCAACTTGTCCGACAAAAAAGTGACGCCTTTGCCCAGTCCGACACCGGAAAAATTTGACATTGACAGGCTGGGTTAAAGCGCCGCTTCCATATAGGGCGGTATAAATATTCGTGATAGACTCGTCAAAAGAAACCCCCTAAAAAGTTTTAAAAGTGTTATTATCCTAAAGTTAATTCTATTATCGGCCCAACAATTATAATTTATTTAAGAAATACGGACACTATTCACCCGTAAAATAAAGATGTTAACAGGTGAATTTTATTACCTATAGAATTTCACCAACATATATTTTCGTAACACATAACAGTGTTGTAAGATTCACTGTTTGAATATAGATGTGATCACATTGAATCGATTTAGGTGTGGCTAGCCGGCAGAGGTTAAAAAATCTATTATTTTAACAACTAGTAGTAACTCAATAACTATAATAAACAACACAAAAATGTTTTTACAATACTAGTAGCCATTATTTTTTTTATTTAAGAGGAATGAACTATGTGAAATATTAATAATAATTTGTTTTGGTAATAAAAACCGAAAATATACACACCAAGGTCGGTCGTTCTTTGTGAAATAGTGCGAAAATTAATTTTAGTTATTTATTGTTATTAAAAATATGAATCACCATGGTGGCACTACCGCGTTGTCTAAAAGGTGCTGTGAAATGCAAAAACTGCATGTTTCAGTACTTGGACAACGTTTACGGAATAGGGAAAAAGATGGGTTAAACATCTAATAATTTGACACTCACGGAACTCTGGTACTTAGGCAAAGGCCTTCGTGGGCTGTTACAAAAATCTTTGTATGGGTAAATACATCCTTATTTCATTTGTTTACCTTTTTTAAACGCGCCGCAGGTTTAGTCTAGGTGTATTAGGTTTTGTCATACAAATAATTTAATTTAACTCTTTTTACATAAATATACCCAGAAATAAATAGAAATTAATTTAATTACAAATATTTTTCATGTAAAAATTGTCTGCTGTCCTAAAATAACAGAAAAACACTCATAATTGACCGGACTAATTTTTTTCCCGATGGCTTCGTTGGGGTTTCATATGTTGAGATTTCGTGAGTAGAAGAAAAAGTAAACGGTCAGTGTCTGTCTTTATCTACTGGCTCTATTTAAAAGAGATAAGGGAATGTTCTGGTTAGTTCGAGCGTAGTAAATAATGTGAATTGTTTTTTTGCCATGCCCGTGCCAGCCCTAATACTGGGTCATATTCGGGTTTGTTTCAGACGCAAATCTCGAATGTGCGATAAGTAGTTTTTTTAGTTAAATGTTTGATAAGTTGATCTTTTAATCGATTGTGCTTATTTATATAAGTATTTGTGACTCCTGATTTATATTTCTTTAAATGTATGGCATTTTTAACGGCTTATAACGTATGTCCTAAAAGTTTTGGCACACAATATTTATCGGTTTTTTTAATGAAGAAATTTATTTAAACACTAACTAGTTATCATAAATTACAACTCAATACTTAACTAAACTATACTATCGAATTATGTGGAGTGGCCCATTCTGCTCTACCAGACGCAAATTTCTTCGAATGTCTCTCATGAGGTCCTGGACGGAATTCAGTTCAATTTCTCTTAATTTCTCGTAAATTCGCCGTCTTAATTGTTCCTCATCTTGTGCTTCCCAGCCTCCATGATAAACCTTTCTAGACAGTACAGCCCAAATATCCTCTATTGGGCGAGCCTGCGGCAAGTTTGGAGGATTATCGTTTTTGGGAACAAAAGGTATGTGGTGTTGTCGAAGCCAGTTTTGGGTATCTCTTGAGTAATGGCATGATGCTAGGTCTGGCCAAAACATGATATCGTCATTAGCATGATGTTCGCGGACAAACTGAAGCAATTTGGAAAGGCAGTTATCAATATAGCTCTGACTATTCAAAGCTTCGCCCCTCACTCTTCCCACAAAGGTCGGGATACACCCCTGTTGGAAATTGCGCACCAGACAAGGATTTTATCGGCAAATTTCGCTTTATGTTTGTATCTAACATTGTCAGGGCATTCCTCTACGTTGTCCGTATAAAATCCATCGTTTCCATTTTTCATTGGCAAAATGTACCCGCCTCAGTTGACGACAACATCTTGGTATACAAAGAAGCTGCGCTTGAGAGTATTTGGGGCACTTACGTCTCTTTCAATATTTAAGACCATTCCTCCTCAATTCCAACGATATCGTACTCTTAGAAAATCTGTATTGCCTAGCCAGTCTCCTCGTTGACATTCCAATCTGGTTTTTGCTCTTGTCACCAATTCCTCTGACCTCTGTGCGGTAAATGCACGTGGTCTTCCACTTTTGGGAGATTCAGACATGGTATTCGCTGCTCGCACTCCGCTATTGTTCTATAAATGGTTCTGCGTGAAATGTTTTCATTCTGGAATATTCGACAGATTTCAGCTTTGGGTATCCGCCCAACTAACTTGTAGATACTTTTTCTTATTTCTAATTTATACGACATCTTAAAGCGAAAACTTTAAAATAAATAAATCTCAACTGACAGTAAATAAAGTAAATAAACTTTTGTTTTCAAAGGTAACTTGATATTATTTTGTTTTTGTTAAAATTAAAGACAATGAGTTTTGTGCCACAACTTTTAGGACATACGTTATAACTATTTGGTTATGAGAAAACAAAAAAATAATTAAAGTCCGTTTTTGTTTCTTGTCGACTTTAGAGGCCGACAAATGAATTATTTATGACGGGTACAATACCGCAAAATCTTCCTAATGGTTGACTGTTGACCCTATGTTAATACAGTAAACTACCATTTATTTTGAGCAACGAATCAACTCTAAAAATGTTGTTTCCATTAGTTTTCAAACTCCCTGTATAAACAGTATCATAATATATCAGTTAATTTAATTACTTCCAACAATTTTTGACCTTAGTACCAGAAAGATTTCAAAAAATGAAATAGAAACCTTGAAATCCCTAGTTATTTCGTTATAATTATTTTTTTTACATTTTAAGAAAATAAACCCTGAATAAACAGCATAAAAGATAAAATCTCCATTTTCTCCGTGTAACATGATTTAGTTAAAAGGTTAATGGTTTACTGCTGAAAAATCACGAAATTTACTAAGAAATTAATCTTTTTATAATCTCTTAACAAATTATATGACCGCAATAAAACTTATGAAATATAAGGGGGCGTCAGTAAATTACGTAAGGTGTTTTTTCCAAATTTTGGACTCCCCTCCCCTTTGGTGAGTTTCTTCAACCCTCCCCCACCATCTAATCTCACGTGTGATTTATGGGAATGCAAAAACCCTAATTTTTAAACCGAAATTTATTTTGTCAGCAAAAAAAAATTGAAGACCAAAAAAAAATGTTTTCCTCTATCCAAAAGTAACACTGCATCACATTTTCCTAGGAGGGGCCCCAAAATTCGTTAATTTTTTTCTCTTTCCACCTATACAAAAATTACGTGAGATTTTCACAGATCCTCCCGCTCCCCACCGTGAGATTTGGTGAGATTTTCTTCGACCCCCCACTAAAATATCTCACGTAATTTATGGACACCCCTAAAGTATAAAAATAACTAGACCTCGTTACAAAATCGTATTTAATATTTTTTTACAAAGTCTTTATACTAATTTCTCTAAAGGGCCGAAAAAATGGACTTTTTTAAAAAAGTTATCAAAAAATTGCTCCAGATGACAAAAAAATTCGTGAAGGTTTGAGCACTTAATATTAATATTAAAGGGTCTATTTTTGCAACTAACAGTGAGAAATAATTTACCAACACACATTCTTAAAGAAAATTTAATTATCGGCAAAAAAACCTCTTTTTGTGAATTGTTATCAAATAAGCGGTTTTCATGTAATTGGGCTTTCAACATTGAATTTACATAGAAAAGTTGGGTGTCAGTGACGGCTTGCGGGTCTAAAAACAGGTGTAGTACAGGGAGGGAAAAAAAGGACATTCACCATTTTAGCAAAATTGAAAATACTCAACTATCAAAAGTCGAAGTAAAAAGTCTTAATATCTTAACTTACCTAAATTTTATACATCAAATCAATCCTTCTATCTTTTAATGCAGCAAATTTATCAATTATATATTCATAAAATGGTTAATTTTTTATCAGTTCCTGTAGAAGCTCCTTTTGAATTGAAATATTAGCCAAAGATGAAAGTCTATCTTGGGATATAGTGTTTCTTAAGAAAGTTTTTTAAACGCCTAAGACAAGAAAAACTCCGTCCCACTGACACGCTTGTCGACGATATCGTTAAAATTAGCGAAAAAAGTTTATACGCCTCGGTAAAAATGTCTTTATTTGCGCCAACTTGTTTTACTAACTGCTGCAATGAAATATTTCTATAACTTTCTTCAGCAAATATTAGGTCAAGTTTATTTTTGAGCGCCAAAAATTTTTGGAAATGATTCGACATATATCTTCAATAAATTTTAAAAGAATCAGTGGGAAAAGTTTGGTTATACTGGCCAAACTTTGCAGTATCAGCAAGACAAATAAATTGTAGTTTGTAACAATCTTCGAATCTTACTTCCATTTCTATTCCAATATTTCATAGAGAAGTGCTCTGTACTGTCCTTTAATTTCTTCCTAAAAATCACTGTCGCTAATAATACTCAAACGGAAAGAATCGAAATACTATGTGAAAACCAACGCAACGACCAAAACCTAAACCTACTATCTTTTTACGGCTAGCGATTTACCAAGCAATACACCTGATACTTCCACCCGCGATACTGGCCACCGGCAAGTATAGCGTTGTCATGGCAATCGAGCGTCAAAGCGTAAACAAAACCCGGCACTTGTCGCGTTGCCGAAAGAGGAGGAAAGCGACTCGCGCCAGCGGTTAATTTATATGCCAGATTTTTCATGGCGAATTTTACAAATCAGGAATAGAAATGAGAAAAATAAATTGAATAATAGTTATATGTTTTTTTATGTTTTATAATTTATTTTTGGTGAAGTGGCACTTCACTTACTACACCTGAATAGCCGCCACTGCTGGGTGTCTTCTGTCCATAAACAGATATTTTTAATTTCCTATAATACTATTGTGACAGAAAGGGTTTATTTTCATTTTTAATATTATACAAAACAGTGTTATAGATTTTATTAAGCATATAAAATTGTACTCGTGAATTCATAGTGACCTTTATGTAAATATAAAAATGCGTTTCAATGGCATTGAAGTGTATGTTCTGATTTTAATACTAATTCATTTTGATGTATGTGCTACATGACTAAGCAATTCTTAATAACTAATATTAAATTTGTTAAAAGGCATGCAACAATGTGCACAAAATAGTAACCGTATTTTATAATTTACTCTCCTTGGTGATTTATCTATACTAACTGTATTTTAAATTGCATATTAATACTGGCAAAAAAACTATTGTTATGATTTAACATTTCCTTATTATTATAGATTGATTTAGAGTAACAGGGAACTTAAGGTTTTATATTAACGCAAATAAATTTTATTTTTTGTTAAGTAACACGCTTTTATAAGCTTCAGTTGTATGTTTGTATGTATGTAACTTCTTCTCTAACTATCCGCCATCTGTTGGAGATTTACTTTACTACCTGCATCAGTATACTTACACCCTCTGTTGGTGATTTACAACCCATATAACATTTTTTGCCGGCGTTGTACATTTAATTTACTGGCATTGCCAACACTCTTTAATGGTAAGGCATTGGCAAAAAGGTATCAAAAAGACGCGAAAGTGGGCAATTGGCCGTTATTAGGCCACGTGTTGCAGATAAAGTGATGGCATCCGTCATTAATAAGTTATTGGCAAAAAATGCGTTTAAGATGATGGTATCCATCATTAATAAGTTATTGGCAAAAAGATAACAAAAAGACGAAAGTGGGCAAATGCAGATACTCCCAAGCAGCAAGCTGACGTCTTATTGACGAAAATTGTCGCATATACTTTTTTTAAAAGCTAAAATGATGCGATATTTTATTTGAAAATTAAAATAGGAAAAAACTCCTTACTGCATGCATTTTCCTTGCAATGCAAAGTACCATCTCTCGGAACACTGTCCAACTTGGAGATGCAGATTTTTACACTAGCCGAAGATATTTCTTTCAAAGCTAAGTGAGATCACCTACCACAGACCGCTCTCGAATTATTTTTGTCTAATGGGTACGGTTTAGACGATAAAAAGCGAAGATATTGCAGAAACGTAGTAGTTTATTGTCCATTACGCCATCTATCGGTATGTCAAAAAACTATTAAATATATATAATATTTTTTATTAACACGTCTTTAAAACTTTTAATAAAGTTTTAAACAAAATGTTTACAGCTCCTAACAGTCTACTTGAATATCTTGCCTTCTCGACTAGCCATCACCAATTAATCACACAACACACACTTATTAGGTAATGAATACATTTAATTATGTCTATTAAAAACTCTTTTCTTTAAAAAAGAAACTAAAAAGCTAGAAAACCACGTAGAAAACAAATGCATAAAGAGGTCACCTTCGGTCGAAATTAACGTAGCTAATTTTACCATCATTTTATTTTTATTCGCTCCAAAATACATAATAAACATTTTGTTTGACCTAATTTTTTTGCATGATTTTTAACAATAAAATGTTATGAAAAGGCCATTTCCTTTAAATTATGTAAAAACATAAAATAATGTTGTTTAGCTGCCATTATAAATAAAACAGATCAAAAAATTGCTTTAATGTTAGTTAAATACCAATGTTAATAATATGGTTTAAAAAGTATGAATATGCGTTGAAGGTTTGGCTTCAATAATCCAATATTTATTTGCCTGCAACAAAAACGCGTGCTTTATTTAATCAGGATTGGTATGCCGCCATTTTTGTATGCTGCCGGCAATTCGCCAGCATGTAAAATTTATTGGCAATTAAGTGTTTATTTAGGGTTGACTTTTTAATGCGTATAAGATATTGGCATAATATTGCCACCAATTGCCAATGCTTTACCATCAATGCCAATATGAAAAATGTACATTGCCGGCAAATAGTGTTTGCTGGGAAGTTCTTCCAAAATTCTAAAATATATTTTTTAAGAGCTGAGAAATATTTAAAAATATTTTTACTTCAAGGATTGTCATTATATTTACCAAGAATACTTTTTACTGACGCTTCGTAAACAAGTACCTCTAGAATTTGGTACCGGAAAGTGAAAAACTGAACCCGGTACCGCATGGCGGCGGGTGTGTCAAGGCGAGAGGAACATTGACTTTCATTCGCTTAGGCATTCACGTTTTTTTCCTGCGATTGTTCACTGCGTCGGTTTTTTTATTCTGTTATTACTTTATTGCTACCTTCTTGCGCACAGCAGGAGTTACTATAAGTAGGTACTGTATGGTACTAAGTAGGTATTTTAAAGTAGGGGCGAGTCAAATGTCACTTATAGATTTTTATTGATATTTGCGATTTTTTTTTATCTTTGAACAGTTTATGAAGGCTAAAGTTAGCCTTACACTGTCAGTATTATTGTGCGGGAACTACTTATTAGTAGGTACTGTATGATACTAAGAGCGGCTTTTACAAAGTCGAGTCAATCCTTGAGTTACTCCTACCCTAGAAGCGAACCATATTTGGGAAATCTAGATGACAATGCATTTGACAGCTTTTAAAATTTAGCTAGAACTTAAACCACATAATAATTTAAGCCTTAGTTTGTTAAGACGACATTGTAAAAGCCGCTCTAAGTATTTTAAAAATGAGGCTAGTCACATGTCACTCATAGATTTTTTAAAATATTTGCAATTTTTTTTTAATCTTTTCACAGTTCAGAAGGGCTTAAGTCGTCCTTACACTGTTAGTATTATTGTGCACAACCGGAACCACTTATTAGTAGGTACTGTATGGTAGACCCCATTGGTAGACCAAAGGCCAAACTTTCATTCAATCAGATGTGGTGCAGGAAAAAAATTGGACATAAAAAAAACATTTATTTTTAAATTCGATAAAAGAGTTATGTGTATATACAGGGTGATTCAAAACTCGATCACGAAACTTAAGGGGGTGATTTTACTTGACAAAATAAGGGTAGAACTTTATATAATTTTTTTCAAAATGTTATTCGTTTTCGTGTTACAAGCCGTTAAAGTTCAATTTTTATTTTGGTTTTTTCGCCATATTGCATTTATTTTTTAACCAATCCAGTTGATATTTGGCACACATATCGAGCTTTGCAGATTCAAAATTTTAAGACAGAATAACTTTTTTAACCTAAAACTTAAAATTTATTAACATAATAACTTTTTTTTGACGGATATCGCAAAGCTGGGGGTGCCATTTTATAGACAATCAAAAACTTAAAAAATAAGATACTCCTTATTAAAGTCGATAAACCTCACCGTTTAGGCACCAATAGACATCAAAGTTTTCATCAATTTCAATCAAATTACCAACATACATACAGGGTGTCCAGTAACTCAACCGACAAACGATTCTACAACAAAAATAAGAAAAAACTTTATATAAACATACCTATGTCCTAAACGTCTTAGTTTTTGAACTACGGGGTGTTAAAAATTAAAAAAAAGTTTATTTTTTAAATATTTAACACAGTTCAAAAACTAAGACGTTTAGGACATATGTTTATATAAAGTTTTTTTCTTAGTTTCTGTTGTAGAATCGTCCGCCAAGCTCTTTTTTTTTTGGAATTTAATGATTTTTTTTAACAAATCGCAGATTTTGCAGAAATATCCACATTTTCTTATAATTAGAGGCATCTGAGAGCAGAGTTGGGTCATATTCGAATACTCAGTATTCTGAATAGTATTCAGAATACATTTTGCCGGTATTCGAATAGTATTCGATCGAATAGATTTGTGTGTTTGGTATTCGGTATTCGGCAGAATACTTTTTGGTTAGTATTCGGGATTCTGTATTCGAATACTTTTGAAGTATTTGATGAATACTTTTTTGAGTATTCGAATACCAGCGTTTCGAGTATTCGAATACCGGAATGTGTAAGCAGTATTCGAATACCAAAATTGTCATGAGTAGAATACCAAAAAGGAACAAAAAGTAGGGAAAAGGAGGTGGGGACTTTTTTTATTTTTTTCCTCTTTAACTTATTTTTTGATTATCGGTTGGTTTTTTCCTTTTTGTTCTGGTATTCGAATATTTTTTCCAGTATTCGAATACCGATTCCGGGTGTTCGTAAATACCGAGTATTCAAATACTTTTTTTTCCAAGTATACAAATATTCGGTATTCAAATACTTTTTTTCGGTATTCGTATTTGAAAACCGATTTTCAGTATTCGACCCAACTCTGTCTGAGAATCTGAAAAAATTGTAGAGAAAAACAATTTTGGCAGAAAAAAAGACAAGTAGAAGCTTTTGAAACTTATACTTTTTTGAGGGGGCTGGAAGGGGGGCTAATTAAAAAATATATATTTTTTTGCAAATTCCAAAATAAAAATTTTCCTAAATTTTCTACACCAAATATTTATGTTTAGTTGGTGAGTTCCTTTTAGTAATACAGTGTTTTTTTACACACTGACAAACCCGGTGCCGGTGCCGGTGCCGGTGCCGTTTTCGGTAGCATATACCACCCAATTAGCTGTACTGAAAGAAAGATGTATGCTAGTTCCATCTACAAATATTACCTTCATGCGCTATTATACCTCAGGGGACACATCAAAAAGGCAAAAAACAAAAGCAACACTGGGTACATTTCTTAACTGCCAAGTCCCTGCTATTATTTTCGATGATATGACAGGGAGTAATTCACCTTTAAATTTTAGAAAATATTTACGAGAGCCGTTTTGTTTGTCAAAATCTATAATCTTAACCAAAGAAATAAAAAATAAATAAAAAAGGTCTTTAGGTCAAAAAAACAAACCTTTCTTATACGTTTCCTTATATTCAATCACACGCACATACGCCCAGTAAGATTTTTAAAAGTATTACTTTTTTTTGGGGTCCTAGATAGACCTGAGACTGAAGCGGCCCTCTCAGGTTCCCCTCTATTTACGCCGGTGATGGGGATTCAAAAAAGCTACCACATAGTCAAATAAATATGGTGAGAAATGCCTCCTACTTTTTTACGCAATTTTGCTTAAAAGTAAATTTACTTTAAGAAGTACTGATTTTTTTATTTTAAAAAATGTAAAACGCAACAGCCAAATTCAAATTGATCCTTAAAACCAATTTCATAAAATTAATTAAGGACCCAAGTTTTAATTTAAATATCAGTAGCTAAGTAGGTTATACCAATAATAATTAATTTCCCCATTTAACTTTCAAATAATATTAAAATATTACTAGTACTTAAACCAGGTACCTAATTACCAATTTGTCTTTTTGGTACAAATGTATGCTGACTGATATATCTGATCTAATTAATTCAAGTTATTACTCATTTATGTAGATACAATTCATGGGAGGCAAAACATAGGTACTGTAGTAAGTACTTGCAAATTAGTAATTAGCCAAACCCTAATAAGGCTATTTTACTACCAAATAACAGTGAGTAAACGTTCATTCAGGTTTATATTTACATAATATAAATATTAGTTATTCAAATTGGCTTAAGTGATTTTTCCCATTTTTTTGGCTCGATCTGGTATAGTGGGAAGTGGTACTAATTATACTTGCTAAAATATTTTTTGCTCTATATATAACTTTAATAAATGTTTGCATCGCCAAACTGGTCGTAGATGGTTGTGGTACCTTCAAATATTGGCTTCCCCATTTATTTTACAGCAAAATTGTTTAAGACTATTTTGAAGACGCTACTGGGCTAAAATTATTTTTTTATACAGGGTGATTCAAAATCGATCACGAAACTTAAGGGGTGATTCTACTTGACAAAATAAGGGTAGAGCTTCATATAAACTTTTGTCAAAATGTCATTCGTTATCGAGTTACAAGCCGTTAAAGTTCAATTTTTATTTTGGTTTTTTCGCCATATATCATTTATTTTTTAACCAATCCAGTTGATATTTGTAGATGGAACTGGCATACATCTTTCTTTCAGTACAGCTAATGGGGTGGTTTATGCTACCGAAAACGGCACCGGCACCGGGTTTGTCAGTGTGTGTAAAAAACACTGTATTACTAAAAGGAACTCACCAACTAAACATAAATATTTGGTGTAGAAAACATAGGAAAATTTTTATTTTGGAATTTGCAAAAAAATGATTTTTTAATTAGCCCCCCTCCCAGCCCCTCAAAAAAGTCTAAGTTTCAAAAGCTTCTACTTGTCTTTTTTTCTGCCAAAATTGTTTTTATCTACAATTTTTTCAGACTCTCAGACAGAGTTGGGTCAAATACTGAAAATCGGTTTTCAAATACGAATACCGAATATTTGTATACTTGGAAGAAAAAAGTATTTGAATACTCGGTATTTACGAACACCTGGAATCGGTATTCGAATACTGGAAAAAAGATTCGAATACCAGAACAAAAAAGAAAAAAACCAACCGATAATCAAAAAATAAGTTAAAGAGGAAAAAAAAGTCTGCACCTTCTTTTTCCCTACTTTTTGTTCCTTTTTGGTATTCTACTCATGACAATTTTGGTACTCGAATACTGCTTACACATTCCGGTATTTGAATACTCGGAACGCCGGTATTCGAATACTCAAAAAAGTATTCATCGAATACTTCAAAAGTATTCGAATACAGAAACCCGAATACTAACCAAAAAGTTTTCTGCCGAATACCGAATACCAAACACACAAATCTATTCGAATACCGGCAAAATGTATTCTGAATACTATTCAGAATACTGAGTATTCGAATACGACCAACTCTGCTCTCAGATGCCTCTAATTATAAGAAAATGTGGATATTTCTGCAAAATCTGCGATTTGTTAAAAAAATCATTAAATTCCCAAAAAAAAGAGCTTGGCGGACGATTCTACAACAGAAAATCAGAAAAAACTTCATACAAACATATGTATGTCTTAAACGTCTTAGTTTTTGAACTGTGTTAAATTTTTAAAAAATAAACGTTTCTTTTAATTTTTAACACCCCGTAGTTCAAAAACTAAGACGTTTAGGACATAAGTATGTTTATATAAAGTTTTTTCTTACTTTTGTTGTAGAATCGTTTGGTTAAGTTGTCGGTTGAGTTACTGGACACCCTGTATGTATGTTGGTAATTTGATTGAAATTGATGAAAGCTTTGATGTCTATTGGTGCCTAAACGGTGAGGTTTATCGACTTTAATAAGGAGTACCTTATTTTTTAAGTTTTTGATTGTCTATAAAATGGCGCCCCCACCAGCTTTGCGATATCCGTCAAAATTAAAAGTTATGATGTTAATAAATTTTAGGTTTTAGGTTAAAAAAGTTATTCTGTCTTAAAATTTTTGAATCTGCAAAGCTCGATTTGTGTGCCAAATATCAACTGGATTGGTTAAAAAATAAATGCAATATGGCGAAAAACCAAAATAAAAATTTAACTTTGACGGCTTGTAACTCGAAAACGAATGACATTTTGAAAAAAGTATATGAAGCTCTACCCTTATTTTGTCAAGTAAAATCTGCGATTTGTTAAAAAAAAATCATTAAATTCCCAAAAAAAGAGCTTGGCTTTTTTAACTTAGATTTTTTCTGGGCGGGGAGGGGCGTCTTACCAATCTATGAAATTCTTTGCCTTTTCAAATTGCAAAATTAAAATTTTCTTTACTACTCTTGAGGCTAATAATAAGCTTTTAGTATATGCTTGGCGTGGGTCCCATATCTCAGTTTTTAGATAAAATATTTTAAAAATCCTTGTTATGCCCTTGGAAGACAGCAATGGCGGCTATTCAGGTGTAGTATAAAAGTGAAGTGCCACTTCACCAAAAATAAATAATAAAACATAAAAAAACATATTACTATTATTCAATTCATTTTTCTCATTTCTATTCCTTATTTGTAAAATTCGCCATGCAAAATCTAGCATATAAATTAACCGCTGGCGCAAGTCGCTTTCCTTCTCTTTCGGCAACGCGACCAGTGTATTGCAAATATAAAACGGACCGAAGTATACACCTCATGCGGGGTTTTGTTTACGCTTTGACGCTCCGTTGCCATGACAACACTATACTTGCCGGGGGCCAGAATCGCGGGTGGGAGTATCAGTTGTATTGCTTGGTAAATCGCAAGCCTTAAAAAGATAGTATTAGTATTTTTGATGGAGTGATTTTTGACAGGAAGAAATTAAAGGACAGTACAGAGCACTTCTCTATGAAATATTAGATCATATTTTGATGGAAATGGTAGTAAGATTCGAAGATTGTTACAAACTACAATTTCTTTGTCTTGCTGATACTGCAAAGTTTGGCCAGTATAACCAAACTTTTCCCACTGATTCTTTTCAAACTTTATTGGAGATATATGCCGAATCATTTTCAAAAAATCAGCGGCTCAAAAATAAACTTGACCTAATATTTGCCGATGAAAGTTACAGAAAAATTTCATTGCAGCAGTTAGTGAAACAAGTTGGCGCAAATAAAGACATTTTTACCGAGGCGTATAAACTTTTTTCGCTAATTTTAACGATATCGTCGACAAGCGTGTCAGTGGAACGGAGATTTTCTTGCCTTAAGCGTTTAAAAACTTTCTTAAGAAACACTATATTCCAAGATAGACTTTTATTTTTGCCAATATTTCAATTCAAAAGGAACTTCTGCAGGAACTGATAAAAACTTAACCATATTATAAATATATATATATAATTGATAAATTTGCTGCATTAAAAGATAGAAGGATTGATTTGGTGTTTAAAATTTAGGTAAGTTTAGATATTAAGACTTTTTCTTAGACTTTTGATAGTTAAGTATTTTCAATTTTGGTAAAATGGTGAATGCGCTTTTTTTCCTTCCTGCACTACACCTGTTTTTAGACCCGCGAGCTGCCACTCAAAGACAGTCCTTAAAGCGTATTTAAAGGCATTTCTCATGCTACACTTTTGTACTAAATCTTAATAACGGTGACATTGATATTACTATGTATTTAGGTACAAAATAAATAACACGGTTGAAAAGGAGACTAATTTAAATATCCAGTTTATGACTAAAAATGCTTAAAATAGTTTTTATAATTTCAATATAAATCATTGTAATGTCATTGTACTTCTTTTTAAAAGTCCCCAGGTGTTAAAAACAATCAGTCTTAAACTATAATTAATGCTAAATATATCCTTATTGTTAAATAGAACACATTTAATGTGTTTATGAGTTATAATTAATGTGGACACATTAATTTGTCTAGCGTAAAATCAATTAGTACAAGACTTGTCTATTAAAATTTTGATCATCTGATTAATTTAAATTGACTTTAATATTTGAAGACGTCAGTGGATGAAGGTGTTATGTGATATTTTGTTAATTTCTGATATTGTACTGCAATATTTGCCCACTTTTACTTAAAAGATGTCAATAAATGTGCGTGTTTTAAAGTTTTTTCACCTGTTTTTTCAGTCATATTTTGTATAAAAATGTTAAAATCAAAGAGAATGGAGAGGGGGAGAGGAACAGTTGATTTACCCCCACCAATTAAGAAATGGCACACACCTGCGACTGGTGATTGTGTTCAGCGACCAAAAGAGCTCGTTAAAGTTTTATTTTATTCTTGCTTAACTTTGGTAAAAAGGACGTGCTTGGTTAAAAGTATGGATTTATTTAGAATTTTTTGTTTCAGTACGCACTTTTAGGTAACATTTTTGTGTCTGAATCAATACTATCAGCCAAATATCTTGCGAACTTTCACCGGTTTAATGGTTAACTTAACACAGCGGGATGACTCGTCATGCGCATGGGAGGTTGTTTTTCCGGCTTGCTATTGTCTGTTATAAATGTCAAAACTCTCGACTTTCACATGTTCAATGTGGCTGATGTTTTGTGATTGTTGTGGCTGTATATTTGTTTTGTGTTTTATTCGGTTTAATTTTACGTGTGACCTGTGTTATAGATATAAATTATTGAAACAAAATTTGTGGAAATTTATGGGTTTTTTTAATAAATTATTTTTAAATTATTTACGTTGTTTTTTTTTTCGAATAAAAACAAATTAACACTTTATCTAGGATTTATTTATGTAACAAAACATTATATACATTAATATTTTATATACATCCGTAAAATATATTTAATAAATTTCTTGCTGGAGGTAAAAGCACAATGAACCAATAGAGGATTTCTGTGTGCGTCACTCTCTATTTAAAAAATTTGCTTGAACTGTAAAAGTCAGACAAATGATCAGTTTAAAAAGTATTAATAGTGATAAAAATTATACTAAAGCGAAAAAATAAAAAGGCCTAAAGCCTAAACACTTAAAAACTTAATAACTGACCCAGTTAAGGTACAAACCAAGATATAGAGTGTGTCTACTTAAGTTCGTACCATAAGGCAAATTATTAGTAATTTTACTAAAAAATTTAACCATTCAATATTCATTGTTTTCAGTGGTAGGTATATGAAATATCTTAAAAATATAAATTTATGTTAAGAGGAAAGTACACTTATTTTTGTCAATATTGAAAATTTGTGGAAAAAAGATGTTTAGGATTAGGATTTTTTTTCTGCAATAACGAGTATTTTGAGTTTCTTTTACAAAAGTATTTTATTTCAAAGTAAGTATCCAGTAATGTGGAAACTTAAATTTTTATTGTTAATTAAAACCTACAATCTTATCTGCTTCCTTATACCTAAAAAACAAGTATGTAGATATCGAATAAAATGGACCAAGCACAGTGGCCTATGGAAACTGAAATCCTACTAAGCTTTTCTTAGTATAAGTAGGTAATATTAACTTATAGACTACAATACCTTTCAACTAAATAGGATCAACATAAATCTAAAATTTATTTGGTTGATAAGTTTGAGCATGCTATTTTCATATATTTCTTAAAATTATACACTTCTTTTACATTTAGTACCATTTTTTATGCTAAATAAGTAATCTCGCAATAAAAGTTTAGTTTTCAAGAAATAATTCTATTTAGATTTTTATTTTCAGTTCTCATTTCCCTAAAATTTATACCTAAACATTTTTCCACATTAACCTATTCCAATCTAAGAAAAAATAGTCTTCTACCAAATAGATTTCAATACACCATTAGCACTAAATTACCAATATTTAGTCATTAAAATATTAATAAATTTCAGTATAAACCACATTTTACACTTTTTATTAATGTTTTATGTATATTTACTCAATAAATCAACGTTTTTGAATATACCGCCGATTTTGACATTGGGAGTGCGTATGCGCATGCCCTGCCATCCCGCAGACCCTTTCTTCAAATTGTGCCACTTTTCGAAACAGCGATTGATCCTCTATCCTTGTCTATTCTCTTTGGTTAAAATCATATATGAAATTGACACTGCTGACGTTCGAGGAACCATTCATCTGAAGTTAGGCAGTTATTAAGCCCGCTTGAATCGTTTATATCGTGTTCTAATCGGCTTCAGTGAAGTAAAGCCTACTTATTTTCAGGCTTGACTTGAACGATTTAAGTCACTTTTAAGCGCGTTTATATCGCTTTTTCAAGCCATTGTTAAAAGCCGCTTAAACTGAAGCTAGCTTCAACTATTCAAGACTTACTACGTTTAAATTGAATAGTTCAAGCTGGCTTAAAAATAAAAGCGGCTTTAAAGAAGTTTCCAAGTCTACATGTTTATTTCGTTGGCTTGAAAGTCGATTGAAAATCGAGGTCAAGCACATTTTAGGCCATCTTTGTACGCATGCGGCAGTTTTACAGTAGACATTAAATAAAAACAAACCTCACTTTTTAATTTGTCCCGTTTTGTGTGCTGTTGTTGGTTGAGCGTGTTTTAAAGTTTTTTACCTGTTTCTCCACTCATATTTTGTATAAAAATGTCAAAAATCATATTGTGACGTTGTAAATTTTGAAATACTACTTGACGTCACTGGGCAAATGTACCATATGGAACTATCTATTGGGACAATGAGACCGGTGGACCATCACAACTAACTTTGCATTAAAAACCAACTTAACTTATTGAACTAACTAAATTTAGTACGGGCATATCCCTAGGGATAGCCCGTACGGGGCTTAACTCAAACTTTAACTTTATGCTTGACTTTACTAACCCTTTTTTATCTAATAAACAATCAATCCCCATCTTAAAATTTTGTTCTCTTTAAATATTAAATTTTTCAGAATTTGTTTTGCATTTCTAGGCAACTCTGCTTGTTTAATGTTTTTGTTTTATTATTATAAGAGTAACCTAGAAAATTGTTTGATTTCTACTTTTAAACCTTGACACTTCACGTATTGTTTTATGTACCAAATTTCCCAATGTTAAGTAACCCAATTATATTTAAATTTCCCAAAAATGTATATTTTTAAAATTCCCAAAATGTATACTTTTTTGTACTAGGTGTTCACATATGCCCCTTCCCTGAAAGCGTTGGACCCACAACGCTATTAGAAATGAGCCAAATTTACTTTAACCCCTTTAAAAAAAATTAGCAATATTACCAAAATCGATAGTTCCATATAGCTTACAAATATTTAAAAATCTAACAATATTTTACCTATTATGTAAATTACCGTAAATAACCTTAACTTTTCGAAGTTTTTAAAAATATGAAAAAAGTTTTATCTAAAATTTTTTCAATAAATGTAAACAAAAAAAATGAACAAATAGCCCTTAATCCAAAAAATAATTAATTAACTTGACTTTTTTCTATATATAAAAACAAAGTTAGTGTGTTTATTTATAAAGTCCTTAAGTGTTGAAAACAATCATTAATAAACTATAATTAATCCTAATTATTAAATGGAACACCTTTACTGTGTTTATAAGTAATAATTAATGTGGTCACTTTAATTCGTCTAGCGTGAAATAAATTAGTACAAGACTTGTCTATTAAAAAATTTGATCATCTGATTTATTTAAGTTGACATTAACATTTTATTATTTTATTAATTGAAATGTAGACTGCAATAAGCGATTAAAGTTTCCTGGCTTGGCAACGTTGCAATCATAATTTAGCGCCCTCATCGAAAGGTTTTTGTACCTTTTTGTGGTACATTTACACATTCAGTTGTATTTTGCTTGCTGCTTATGGATGGTGGGGGAGGATAACCATCTTTTATGGCGGACAAGTTGACAAAGTGGCCATCGGAATGTAGCAAATTGGGATGGCGCCACAGTAGCCAGTGGAGGATTTTGGTATTTCTTTCCTTTTTATTTTGTATCTTTCTGTCCTTTTTCATTTTGTATCTCACTCTAATAATTTGTGCTCATTGGTTAAAAAATTTAATCTGGCTACTGTGGCGCCACTTTAAGTTGCACCTTTCGACGGATAGATGCAAAAGTTGCATTTACAAAAAAAAATATAATTAACAGGGTAAAAAGCATAGCATAAAATAAAAATACAACTAAACAACACTAACAGAAACAACAATAGTCAAAAAAATATTTATAACGAAATCAGGGTCAATTAAAGGAAGCAAAAATCAAAAAGAATCGTTAACGGGAAAAATCTACATAAAATATAGCCCCTTTTTTCATGACTTTTGATAAAGCCTTTCTTTGTATTTTTAGATAGTTAGATAGGCCCGTACGCAGATTTGGGGGCAAAGGGCGAAAGCAACAAAAAACAACTTCATTAACCTGAAAAAATTACTTGAAGAGCATAAAAATAGCTTCTTACCTTCAAACCGTAGCACACAAACCAAAGACATAAAAAAAGGTCTTCACCTATAAACATCGTACCCAAACAAAGTTTATTATTTTCTTCCGTGGGGGGCAAAAACAGGACAATAATGCTCTATTTACACTGTTTTCATAGATTTTGGCCTTACACAACCCCCACTTCCGCTAAAACAGCCAATTCACACCACTCCTGGGAAGGGACAATTGCCCCCATTACCCCCTCCCTGTGTACGTCTCTGCTATTAGACAATAACTGACAATAATGCTTAATATTTTTTCCTAGTTCCTTGTTTTCGAAAGTTCCTGTTACTAGTGAGCTATACAAACCACAAATCGGGTAATTTCTGTAAGTATTTTTTACACAGTCTAATGGTATTGTAATTAAACCAACAAACAAACTTAGTGTACACTGAAAACGGATAGAGATAATACAGCCCGAAACGTTGTGTATATAATAAAAAAGACATTGGAAATTAAAAATTCTTTAAGCATCATTAACAACTCAGTGATACCAAATATTAGTGTCCCCTCGTATTAATAATAAATTATACAGAATTTTATTAATATCAACAAAGTCGCTCAACTTGTTCTTAAGTACAGATTTTTTGATCTAGTATTTCTTAAGGTAATATATAATTCTTTAGCCTTCTAAAAGGTGTAGCTGTGTAGGTGGTAAATAAAATCTAAGGAATGTCATTTTGAAATATTTGTGTTGATATATGGAACACGTGAAAAGTGATTTAAGGACATGGAAAGGATCCTATTATTGTTGTTTCGTAAAACCTATTAAGCAAATTATGCTTTTAATGACATAATACAATATATGCAGTAATTATGTAGTTTTTAATGTGGTAAAGCGGTAGTTTAAAAGAAAAAAGCGTGTTAAAAAAGGTATCATTTAAAAGTCGGCGAGACATTTTTAGGTAGTAGTTATTTAAAAATAACGTACGTGGTGGCAGGGCCGTATTAAGGGTATGAGGCGCCCTAGGCTACAATTCCCACAGCGCCTATTTTCCTACAGAAAAAAAAAAAAGGTTCTTACCTCCATTTCACTCTTCGCGTCTATTTCATTTATATCCCCACAGAATCCCCACCCGACCTAAACTTTTTAGAAACTTCCTGTCTAGTCTAGCGCCTATTACTCCCTGTCTGGCGCCTATTTTTTCATGGCGCCCTAGGCTGTAGCCTAGTCTGGATAATACGGCACTGCGTGGTGGCACTATCGCTTCCCAATCAGCCAATGTACGTTTTATGTACATCTTATGTACGTAACTTTAGGATGTAACGTACATCTTATGTACACAAAAGTACGTAGTACATCCATAAGACGTCTTATATACGTACATTTTCCGCAAAAATGTACATTCACTGTACGTACATATGTACGTACATACTGTACGTATTATGTACGTACGTACTGTATGTATTATGTACGTACATTTTCTTTAACTATGTACGTATTATGTATGTACATTTTTTTTATTTTGGAAGTAAGCTGCACGTAAATTAAGCGAAAAAATTGGACTTCAAGTATTTTTTTTAAATTTATTGTTACTAAAACATATGAAATATACAATAGCACTAATGTACAAACTTAAATTTTCTCGATTTTCGCAGAAAAAAATCTTTTATTTTAGAAATGAACAAAACTGTATATTATTAAGTTATTTTTAATTCTAAACATCTATTTTTCACAACAATTTAAGATATTAGGGAAAAGTACAGGTACTAGACCCCGTAGATGACCGACACAATTCCATATCTGATAATTCTATTGTAGGTTTTCGACTATGCAGAACCGTGGAACTTTTATAAAGAATAACTTTACTTAATTACCTAGACACACTGTATATATAAGATGTAAATGTACGTATATAAGAGGTTTCTTAAAGTACATACATAAGACGTATTAGACATACGTACATAAGATGTTCAATTTGGATCCCTGGACGTAATGATGTAAAATGGTTCTAAAATGTACGTCTTATGTATGTACTTTAAAGTACATACATAAGACGTAAAATGAGTTCTAAAATGTACGTCTTATGTATGTACTTTAAAGTACATACACAAGACGTAAAATGGTTGTAAAATGTACGTCTTATGTATACGTACTTTAAAGTACATACATAAGACGTAAGATGGTTCTAAAATGTACGTCTTATGTACGTACTTTAAAGTACATACATAAGACGTAAGATGGTTCTCAAATGTACGTCTTATGTACGTACTTTAAAGTACGTCTAAAGGCGTACTTAAAAGTACATACATAAGACGTAGCGTCGAGCGGAAAGTATCAAATCTCTGTACTGGTAGCCGGTAATGGCTAAAATATTTTGTTGTAAATAGCTAGTCTTAAAACCAGTTTATATACTTTAGAAATGTTCCGCGGATAATATTTGTTTGTTTCGAGCGGCAGGGCTTCTTTGCTCACGTATATTGCATAGTCGTCTGATTTAAAAATAATTTTTTTATGCTAACAAAAAGGCCAAAGGCTGATGATCAATCCACTGGCGTCTAGAATTGTGCTTTTCGTTTTGCGTTGTTTTGAAAGGTATATTTGGTGAAAGATGGGATATGCCGACACCAACGGTACTTTGGTACTTAAGCTTGAGCCCGCGTGGGCTGTCACAAAGATAAAAAAACTAGAAAGAGACCTATAGATACAAGTAAAAGAAAGCAATCCATACTATACTTCCTGTAAAAGTTTTAAATTCTAAAGTATATAAAAAAAAAACTTTTACGTTACGTAATTGGTCGCCTTTATTAAGGATAAAAATGAAACCATTCAACTTTAATAATAAATATGAGCTATTAATAAATAAAGATCAATGATCACTGATGGTAATTAATAACATACTCATCAAAACGCCATAAAAGTGTGTGTCTGATTAATCACTTAGTTTTTTTATTTAAACAGTTTAGACTAATTACCATTTACAAAAAAAAAATGTTAGTGGTCATCGTTTACCTTGCATTAGATCATGGGTTCATTAAAATTTTAAATAAGAGCTGTACATAACCTCCGGTAAATTATGAATGAAAAATTTTAATGTCGGAAAAATTCGTCGGGTATTTTTTCAACCGATTGGTGGCAAAAGAAAGTTATGAAATATTTTTGAAAACAAAAGCTATTAAAGAGATAGTTTGATAAACTTTAAAGCTGTTTTCAAAGTTTAAAAAATTTCTTGCACAAAAGTTTTCTTGCTGCAATTTTTTTTTTTAACTGCAATTTTGAAAATTATTTTAGTGATTTTTAATATACCATCCTCAAAAAAATGTCACTGGACAAAAAACTTTCCTCAAAAGAAGCGTCGAGTGATGATTAAAGAATATTTGTAAAGAAAAAAAATCATTTGGGTTTTTTTTCCCTAAAAATTTTAGAAAATCTTTAAATAAGTTCTTTTTCAATTTAGGTTAGTTGGTACGCCTTATTGTCTAAACCACTTGCAGCAAGAAATTTAAAATAAAAAAAAATTGCATGCAATAAAAAGTACAGCAAGAAAAATGTCATGCAAGAAATCTTTCAAACTGTAAAAATAGCCTAAAAACTTCAAAGAATTCAAAGCAAAAACATGCATGCCATACATCCACAAAGTCTTTTTTCTAAAGGATGATTTAGTTTAACCGGAATATCAACTATTTGTGTTGTATTACATGTATCTTTACCATAGATAACCTACATTTAGATCCTCAGTGGCAAGAAGCATTTTTCGGATTTTTACGACCGCGCGCAGTGGGTGGACGAACATGCGCACTTAAAAGCCTTGGCAAAATACAAACACCGGCACCCCGTACCCTTCGTCCGCGGTCTGATCGTGACGCTCATTAGCTACCGTACTTCGAACAGAAAACCAGGACGCCGTCGATAAAGTCTTTCCGATAATGCGGATAGTTTGTTTGGGGCCAGGTGCGTTTACCCTCAACTTGCTTGCGTACAAACCGGTTTTTTCTCCCATGAATTGTAACTTTTGTTTCGCGCAGGTTATAACATTAGCAATCCATCGAGATCAGTGATCTTTACTTAGAGTGTAAAGATGAGCCCATATTTAATTCATTCTGAAAGGGATGCCGCCAAGTACACAAAAAATGATAAAGTAAAGAAACCCTTTTGTGAACAATGATTTATTGCAGCAAAAACTATTTAACCCGACGAGTTTCTAGTACCACGCCACGTGCCACCAGTTTTATAATGGGCAGAGGCGAAATAAGAGAATGTTTTGTAAGTAGGTGATACGTGTTTTAGCAATGTATTTTTTATTATTTATCCAAAAATATCTAATCAGGCTCTGTCCGAGGCTATGTGCATTCGAATAGGTTTGTTTACTTTATCCTTTTTGTGTACTTGGCGGCATCGCTTTCAGAATGAATTAAATATGGGCCCATCTATACCTTATTCTTGACTAATAGTGTAAGATCCGAATAGTAAGCGACCTACACCCATCTGTTTACCGGATAAAAACTAATTTATATTAAAAATAATATTTAAACAAAGGTGATTGCTACAGGGTTGCCTAAAAAATGTGGTCAAGTTTATATTGAAATTTAAATAAATAAACTTAACATTTTTGGCACATCCTGTATAATGGCAAGCTCTATTTTTTAAATACAATATAAGGCTAGTTAATAAAAAATGTATGTTGTAATTATACAGAATATACCAAAAATTGTAATAATTTTTTAACATTTTAAATTTAAATAATTTCCCATGGTTTTATTTATAATCTTAAAGAGAAAAAAATGTAGTGATATATGTATAATACTGTGATGTAACAATTCAAAATTTTTAATTTACAGGGTGTGTCAAAACTTTTGAGGATATTTTTTAAATTTCATGCATCATAATTTTTTAGGCAACCTTTGCTTTGCTTTCTTTGCTGTTGGTCCCGTTGCAAGACGATTAACCAGCTCTCCCCCTTCCGGACTAGCTTTCCAGGGCTTCGTACGTGGAAAATCTGGATGGTCGAGCTCGTAGCTCCCAGAAATTCCGGTTCAAATGTTTACTTTTGTTCGAAACAAAATAATAATCGATTCAATGCATAAATTGCAGCTGTCAATCCAGAAAACTGCTACTGGTTTCGTGCATAACCTTCACTGTCACTTGCTGACGCTTTCAGTAGAGGGCGCCACCGTCCTCGGCCGTTACGAAAACACGTGCACCCCGCTAACCTAAAAACATCAGGATTTTTAGGAATCTTCACTCACAGCGCTTAGTTCCAGAAGAAAGATGCTATCAATTTAGCGTGAGTCTTTCCTCGATCCCCAAGGGTACAGCCACGCCCGTACGATGCCTTCAATCGCCTACCCGGAAGGTCTATGTAGACCTCTACGCCAACGAACCGCACTACTCGAAGATCGCGGAAAGACTGTTAGGCAACCTTGTAAGAATATCTTTGTTTCAATACTATATTTAATATAAAATAGTCTTTATCCAGTAAACATATGGATGCAGGTCGCGGATCTAGGACTATAATAAACCCAGCAAACACTATTTGCCGGCAATGAACATTTTTCATATTGGCATTGATGGTAAAGCATTGGCAATTGGTGGCAATATTATGCCAACATCTTATACGCATTAAAAAGTCAACCCTAAATAAACACTTAATTGCCAATAAATTTTACATGCAGGCGAATTGCCGGCAAGCATACAAAAATGGCGGCATACCAATCCTGATTAAATAAAGCATGCCTTTTTGTTGCAGGCAAATAAATATTGGATTTTTGAAGGCAAACCTTCAACACATATTTATACTTTTAAACCATATTATTAACATTGGTATTTAACTAACATTCGAGCAATTCTTTTGATCTGTTTTATTTATAATGGCGGCTAAACAATATTATTTTATGTTTTTTTACATAATTTAAAGGTAATGGCCTTTTCCTAACATTTTATTGATACAAATCATGCAAATAAAAATTAAGTCAAACAAAATGTTTATTATGTATTTTTGAGAAAATAAAAATAAAATGATGGTAAAATTAGCTAGGTTAATTTCGACGATTTCGACCGAAGGTGATAAATTCAAATTTCCCGCTTAGCCGAAATACGAAGATTTGACAATTTGACAGATGAGGCAACCTTGGTTTTGTTTGGCCGCTTTGTGCAATTGTTTTCTACGTGGTTTTCTAGCTTTTTAGTTTCTTTTTTAAAGAAAAGAGTTTTTAGTAGACAAGTGTATTCATTACATAATTAGTGTGTGTTGTGTAATTAATTGGTGATGGCTAGTCAAGAAGGCGGGTTATTCAAGTAGACTGTTAGGAGGTGTAAACATTTCGTTTAAAACCTTTTAAATTTGTAGTTACCTAAAAAAACTATATGAAATCAGGGAGTTGCCTTATTAAAAGTTTTAAAGACGTGTTAAAAAAATTATATATATTTAATAGTTTTTTTTTTTGACATTTAACCCCTTTAAAATATTTCTCCCTATGTTTTGGATCTGAAAATTGAGTGTAAGTGTCCCTTAAATATTTACTATTTTAAAGTGTTTTCTTTTGATTTACTATCTTTTTTAAATTTTATTACATACTTTTTATTTTATTTTTTTTGTTAATTGTTACAGTATAAAAATTTATATTATGTAATTTTAGTATTGATAAAGTTTTCCTGCCTTTTTTTCATTTTTTTCGATTACAAAATTCTAAATATGTTATTTAACTTTTGGGACATTCAACTTATAAAACTTGCAATACCTATTTAATGATAAATGCCATTATCCTAAACGCATTTTTTTGCCAATTACTTATTAATGATGGATGCCATCATCCTAAACGCATTTTTTCATCATAAATTATTAATGACGGATGCCATCACATTATCTGCAACACGTGGCCTAATAACGGCCAATTGCCCACTTTCGCGTCTTTTTGATACCTTTTTGTCAATGCCTTGCCATTAAAGAGTATTGGCAATGCCAGTAAATTAAATGTACAACGCCGGCAAAAATGTTATATGGAAAAGTTATCCTTAATTCAATTTACCACCCCAGATATCCGCTAGTTCTAGGCATATTTAGCCATATCCGGAACGCGTAAGATTTAAAAATATCAACGAAATCCTTATGATCTAATATTGTTTAATGTCAATTTTTTTTTCTATCTGGTAATTATGTATATTTAATGCTCTTTAAATTTACCATGGCTTCTTAAGAATTACAAATATTTGAAGTTAATTAAATGGTTATTAAATATATAAAAATAGATATGATCGCTATTTAAAAATACTTCTTGTAACTATTTAACATAGGACTTTATTATACCAAGTGTCAACACTAAGACAGTAACCAATCTTTAAAAGTTTTTTTATGGTTCATACGGCCTAAGAATTTTAATACTTAACCCTTAAACGGCAACACGGGGTCCGAATAATATTTTAGGCATATTTCTTGCAAAAGTTGTCTTATAATATTGCAGCTACGCCTACCTTTGAAGCTTGGCTGTTACTATTACCACAGCAAATAACGTATGCCGTAGAAGTTTATTGCCTGAATTATAGGTGTTTGGGGTTGCCGGCGACCCATGTTGTTTTTTTATCTGTGGACAATCCACGAAGGCTTAAAGCCTAAATACTAACGTACCGTGGGTGTCTTAAGCAAGGTAAGAGGGAGTTTGTTAACACGGGACTTAAATACTTGAAGATTTGGGGGAAGGAAAGACCTCCGCGGGCAGCAGGTTCCACAATCTAAAAACACTAGGGTTAAAAGAACGAACAAAGTGAGAAGTTCGGGGCCTGTCCAGTTGGACCGTATAAGGAAGCATACGCGCGGAACCACAAGTTTGTGGTGTGTGAGTGGAGGAACTCTTTTCGCGACAAGAAACATGATTGTGTTTTGGATGCATTAAAATGGACGAGACGCCCCAATCCAATATTAAATTAAGATCCTGCGAATGAGATATCTGCATCGCTCTGCGTTTGTTTTCCAAGTCAGGTTTAGTGATGGGTTTAGGAACCTGAAAACTGGAGTGAAGGGTACTATCGTCGGCGAAACTATGAATGGAATTAGTTGTGGACGAGAGAAGGTCGTTGATGTGAAGAAGAAACAATGTTGGTGCCAGAACTGAGCCCTGAGGGACTCCAGCATTTACTTGGTGAAAGCCTGAAGAATGGCCGTTCACAATAACTGATATACTGTTGTCTGCGCAACAAAAAAAGATATCTATCAAAAAAGAATATTAAAGTTAAAAGGAACTAAAAGAGATTAAAAGACGACATGAAGAAAGTAATAAGGATATTGACAATAATATTTATTTCTGAAGTAAATCTGAAGAACAAGAAGAGAAAGAAATGGAGGCAGTCAAAATAGTGTATTAACCAACTAAAAATGAATCATGATGATAAAGTACCTTTGGTGCATCTACAAAAGAGTGATTTATGGAAGACCTGGTTACAGATGGCACTCTAAACCTTTTTTAATATATACGGATAGGAAAAAAATGATTTTGCATCTTCGCATCTTCCTTACGCTAAAAGGACAAAAACTGAGCAGGAAGCTTAAAATTTTTATTTGGACGACAACATGCCGCATATAAACGAAACACTACGTAGGGTAAATATATAAAAGCTCAAAGATATATATACAAGACAAACCGATAAAACAAAATTGGAGACATTATGCTTTACTGCACATAAATAATGCTTTGAAGAATAATTATGAGAATCTAACGAAGATGTGCAAAAATAAATTTTCTTGTTCTATACAGAATCATTGGTTAAATTACAAAACAACCAACCAAAAGAAATTAGATAGTTTTTTTCGAGGACTTTTTGCTGCTTGAAATTTAAAACACCAATAATTCTTCATGGGGTCATATGCGACCCATGTTGTCGTTTATGTATGAAAAATGTTATGTTGTCCTTTAAGGATTAAGTAATAATCAAAGTCGGTCTATATAGAGTCACTATATTCGGCCATATTGCTTTGACGTGTTATGACGTCACATCTCCCATTTTTCGGCCATGTTGTTCAGTGCCGGAGATATACAGTTTATTGTAACCGTGTACAACATATATAATTATTATTAAGTTGTAAATTCTTTTACTTTAAATAAAAAACATTTGGAATTAAATCTTTCAACAAATATCATTTCTAAAACAATGCAAAATGAAATGCGCGAATTCTAGACACCACGGGATTGATAATCAGCTTTGATTTTACCCAGTCTTGCTAACTTTTCTTCGTGGAGTGCCCTTCCTTGCGTCCCCGACCTCGGACCGCCTAAAAGTTGAGGATGTGTTGCAACCTAATAAATATAAACTAACCTTACGTAATAATTTGAGTTTACCTGTAAGAAAAAATGAAGAAAAAATATTTGGAGTATTAGCACAAAAAATTAATTCAGTTATTTATCCATAAACTTGTCTAAATAAACTTTAATAAACATATTTATTAAAGATTTTAAATGACTTTTTTTTGTTTCAGATTTTATGGACAGCCCTATCAGTAGCTTTAGGTTTAGAATTAAGAGGTGAATATATCCGTGGAGTTCCTTGCATAAAACGGCATCAACAACTATTTTGTCCGACAGCTGGTAATTCTTATCCTTTGTAAGTATTGTTACCCACAGCGTGTGTTTGAAAGTTCCTACCAAATGAAAAACTTTTTTAATCATAACGTCTCCGAAAAATAATGCATCTTTATAAAAAGTACTGCTTGGCGAGAAAATAAAAGGTTTTGGTTAAAAATTATAGCGATAAAGTAAAACACATTAAGCGTATCCTTTCTTCCCTTAACATCAAGAAATCGTCTGGGCTGGATGGCATACCAGTAATCGTTTTAAAAAATGTGCTCCAGAACTTGCACCAATCTTAACTCGGCTCTTTCGAATTTCTTACGACACAGGTATCTTTCCGGAGAGCTGGAAAGCTGCACGTGTTCAACCTATTTCCAAGAAAGGATCTAAATCTCTTTCATCTAACTATAAACCAATTTCAATTCTCTCAGTTCTTTGTAAAGTAATGGGAAAATTAATTAATTCACAAATTCTTAAGTACTTAGAAAATCACAAAATTTTGCATGACAGGCAGTATATATTTCGCCACAAAAGATCTACAGCAGATCTTCTTTCCTTCGTATCACACTGTTGGAATAAGTCTCTTGAGTTTCTAGGTGAGTCCCAGATCGTCGCTCTTGATATATCCAAAGTTTTTCACCAGGTCTGGCATGCCGCACTTCTTAATAAACTTCCATCCTATGGTCTTTCAACTAAACTCTGTACTTGGCTCTCTAGTTATCTATCTAAACGACGTATATCAGTTATTGTGGACGGCCATTCTTCAAGCTTTCACCAAGTAAATGCTGGAGTTCCTCAGGGCTCAGTTCTGGCACCAACATTGTTTCTTCTTCACATCAACGACCTTCTCTCGTCCACAACTAATTCCATCCATAGTTTCGCCGACGATAGTACTTCCTTACCTTCACTCCAGTTTTTAGGTTCCTAAACCCATCACTAAACCTGACTTGGAAAACAAACGCAGAGCGATGCAGATATCTGTTTCGCAAGATCTTAATTTAATATTGGATTGGGGCGCCAAAAATCTCGTCCATTTTAATGCATCCAAAACACAATCATGTTCCTTGTCGCGAAAAGAGTCATCAAATACTTATCCTCTATTTATGAGCGGCCAAGTTTTGCAGAGCAAAGACACCTTCAATCTTGTGGGCGTCACATTTGAAAGTAACCTTAACTGGCATAAACACATAGTATCTATAGCCACGGCAGCTTCAAAAACTTTATATGTGTCCCAAATCCGACCTCCCTTGGAATATTGTTCCCATATCTGGGGCATGGCGGCCCCCACAACCCTAAGCATTTTTGATTCTATTCAAAGAAGAGCTATTCGTCTCATTAATGATTCTTCACTTACAGAAAGGCTTCCCTCTCTTGGCCATCGTTGGGCTGTGGGGGATTTATCGCCTTTTTATAGGTACTTCCATGGCTTCTGCTCTGAAGAATTGTCCAGTATAGTTCCTCCACTCACGATTCCCAACAGAGAAACTCGTGGTTCCGCGCGTATGCATTCCTATACGGTCCAACTGGACAGGCCCCGAACAAATCTTCAAGTATTTAAGTCCCGTGTCAACAAACTCCCTCTTACCTCTCTTAAGACACCCACGGTACGTTAGTATTTAGGCTTTAAGCCTTCGTGGTTTGTCCAAAGATACAAAAAAAGATTTAATTTTTTTTTAAGCAAAATTTTTTATTTTTAGATTGTCTTTCTGGCTGCATACTTTACTGGGAGACAACGAAATTACTATCCAGAATTTTATTTCCTTCGATAATAACGACACATAACGTACACCTTTTAAATTTTAGTATGTTATATTGTGTCACTAGATGCCAATTTTGGATAAAATAGCAAATGCGTACTACTTCCAGTTTAACCGGAAGTGACATAAGCTTTGTTATTTTAAATAGAACACCCTGTATAGCTTTTAAGATTTAAATTCTACAAGTCATTCCTAATATATAACCTTTAGAATTAAAGATATGTTCTGTATTGGTTTGGCGGATTCATTTAATAGATGATATTTATTTGGGTACACATTAAGTCAGATTAAAAACCAAAAAGTCCAAAAAAATTAAAATAAGTAACTAAAAACTAAAAGTCGACGTTTCGGTGGCAAGTCTGCCACCGTTGTCAAGATAAAAATAAATAAAAATAACAATTAAAACAATTAACTATTTTTTAGGTTTTAAAATTATAAAATTTTAGCTTTATTTTTAGGATATTCTAAAAGTCGTTTGACATTAAATGTCAAATATATAAAATAAAAAAAATATATAAAAATATTCAAACCACGTCCAGAATATCCTAAAAATAAAGCTAAAATTTTATAATTTTAAAACCTAAAATATAGATAATTGTTTTAATTTTAATTTTTATTTATTTTTATCTTGACGACGGTGGAAAACTTGCCACCAAAACGTCGACATATATTTTTAAGTTACTTATTTTATTTTTTTTTTGGACTTTTTGGTTTTTTAATCTGACTTGGCGTGTACCCAAATAAATAACATCTATAAAACCTTTAATTAATCCACAACCAATCTGTTTTAGTTTTAGAGAAAATGGCGTTCGAAAATGTCCAGACGACGGCACAATATGCAAGTTTATGGAAAAACAAATGAACATCACAAAAATTTCTTAAATTTTTTGTGTTGGAAAACTTGATAGTCTTTATATTACTACTTCCTGTTTAACCGAAAGTGCTGTTAAATCTGAACTTCTAAATATGATAACCCTAATAATTTTAATAGAACACTCTATATAATTTTTAATATTTCGATTCTACAATTTATTCCTCATATAAATTTATAATCTAACCATAACCTATCCTTTTTGGTTTTCGAGAAAATTGCGTTTAAAAAGTTCCAGTCGATTTTCTCGAAAACCAAAAAAGATAGCTTATAGTTGTATCACAAATTATCAGAATACCCAGATGCGAAAGTGCGGCGAAATACGCTTACTTGTTTCTATGACCTTGAGAAAGAATAAATGGAAAATCTGCACCAATGCATGGATTGTAATATTTTTAATTCGTAAAAGGTTAAACCGCACCAAGGCGCTAAGAAGAGATAGACTTTTATAGTAATTAATTAAGCAGCTTTTTTATGTGGGAAAAACGGGACAAAAGAATAATACACTAATTAAAAAATTAAATATTTCTTTATTAAAAAATATTATAATTTAAAAAATTTACCCATGTTTTGAAAGGTAAAATATTGTTAGTAGATGTCACGTTTAGATCAATTTGTAATAAAATGTCTATACCTAGTTGCACAAAACATTTTAACAAACGATTCAACTAATGGGGGTTAAGAATGTTTAACAAAAAAAACGTTGTCTAAAAACTGCTTATTAAATTAATTAAAAGTATTCCGTTTTACTAGCTTAATTGTTTATTAAAAAGTTTTGTGTAACTGGGGATTAAAACAGAATAATTGAAAGCAGGGTAACAAAAGTTTCTAAAGAAACTCCGACGCAATATTTTAAATCAATGCAGATGTTGCCATAATAATAGGAGTATGTTATTTTTTTAAATACTGAGAAAACACAATTTTTTTTAAATATAGCCATTCAAATAAAAAAATATTTTCCTTTCTTTAGGCACATACTGATTAATTTCAATAACTTAATAAACAAGTATTTTGTAAAAACTTTGTATTGATGGTTAAAAAAATACTTTCTTAAGATTTATTTAATATTTACCTGATAGAATATTTTTTTTTTTTTAAGGTTTTCAGAATTGTCTGTATTTCTTGATGATAATGGCCTAAAAAATATTGTCGGCACGGTAGTGTTAAATAGACGTTTTATTGCGGATGACGAAATAGAAATAAAATATTTTTAAAATAAACTCCGCACAATTTATAATTCATCAGATTTTTTACAAAAATCCTCCCTTCCGGCAGACCTTTGCGCAAAAAATATATTTTCATTATAGAAAAACCATCCAAATAATTATCCACATATTTTTTGTAAATAGAACTTACTACATTAAGAAAATACTTTTAATGCATTTTTATATTAAAAAGTATTATGGCTACGTGAACATTAATGTGCCCGAAATTATCTATAGCCTGGACATCAACATGTACGGACTAATTAAAAATAACTTTATTATATAACAAAATATCACATTTATATTTACCTCAAGTGGTCCTTTGAGAATCTAAAAGTGATTTTCCACTCCCGGTACAGTATAAATATACACATTTATATCCCATATTAAACGGTAAAAAAATTTAGGAAGACACTATACTAACACTTTAATAATAAAAAATAGTAAAAGTTTTCAAACAGCTAAACACAATTAACTAACTTATGCTCACGTTCTATACCACCAAAATTAGGTCACGTACTAAATCGTGGGGTGTATATCCACCACGCAGTGGGAGGGACCATAGTGGTGAGCGATTTCAATAAACACGCTTAGTTTTGCATCTGGGTATTCTGATAATTTGTGGTTGTATCATAAATTTAATATTCGGAATAAATTGTAGAATCTAAATATTTAAAAATGTGTAACGTGTTCTTTTAAAATTATTAGGGTTATCATATTTAGCATTTCATATTTTACAGTACTAAGAATGTTGGGGGTGTAAATTTATAAAATGGCATCCGGTACATAAGCTCCTTTAGTTTTCAAATAACTGACCCTTCTCTTTTACAATTTATTGTTTTGCAATAATAAATTCACTAATCTGCGACCGCTCATTTAAATACCTTGGATAATTCCTCCTACATGATTTACTTTCATCTTTGGAATTTCATAAGAACGGTCATTACCACCTATTTTTAGCAAACGCATAATAAAAAAGAGAAATGTGTTTTAATTTTTAGTTTTGCACTTGCAGTTTAGTGTCAAATTTATTAAACGGATTTATAGATCCCATCCATAATTTATTCTCAATTGGCTGTCTTACATCCTTAGGGGTTTTTTAATTCGTAATATACTGGACAAAGTATACAGTGTGTCTACGTAAGTTGGCGTCATATGGGAAACTTTTTATTATTTATTTTACGAGAAAAATAATTCTTTATAAAAAGTTCAGTTCTGCGTGGTCCAAAACAAAGTTTGGCCAAAAACTGTAATTTTTGCTCAAGAGTAAAGTACAGTGACGAAAAGAAAATTTCGGACACTTAGGTTAACATTTTATGTCAATTTTCAATATTTTGGTAAACTTGGCTTTTTACCTTTTTCTCACCTTAATTAATATTCAATAAAATACATGACTCCAAAATAAATATATAGTTTATTTTATTTAAATATTAAAGAACTGGCTTAATATTTCAAAGCGGCACCATTTTTTTCCACTAATAAGTTTAAACGTGTGGGCATTGATCTAATCAGCATTTGTGCATGGTGAACATTGTAATTATTCCAGGATCTTCAATTTTATTTCACAAATCATTACTGTTTTGTGGATGAAAATCATTGTTCTTGTTAATTTCCTTTACAATATCCCCAAACGTTTTCGATTGGATTGATATCAGGGCTTTTTAAGGGCCAAGGTAACAATGAAATGATATTTTCCAGTAGCCAGTCAGAAACTCTCCTTGCTGTATGGACGGGACAGTTGTCATGCTGGTATATAAAATTTTCTTGTTCAAATATATTGTTTACCGATGACAAATAACATTTTGGAGTATGTGTATATAAGCTTGACTATTAAATCTTTCTCCAATACGGTGGCATATGCCTAGCCCTCTGAAAGACATGTATAGCCCCATACATTAACAGAAAATCTTCCACTTGTTTTAACATGTTGGGTATATCTTTCTTCGTACCGAGTATTTTGCGGCCTATACACTCTAATCTGCCCGCTATAATAAGATTGAAAAATTTTCTCATCGGTAAATACTACCCTTTCCCAAAAATCCATACCTTGCGGTAAATATTCCAGTGCAAATCCCATTCTTTGCTCTTAATTTATCGGTCAAAAATGGCTTTTTAGCAGCTACACTGCTTCTCAATTCCGAATTTTTCCTAATACGATTTCTTGCCGTTTTTACTGTCCCAGGAAAATTTGGTTGTGTGCTTCTACAGCTGTCTGAAATGGATTGTTTCGCAAAAAATCTATTAGATTATTGTCTTGATTTTCGTTTGAAATTTTGGTAATTTTCTAGAAACCTGCGGCAACTCCGATTTTGACGAAATTTGGTATACGGGGGTTTTTGAGGCGCTGATCACGAATCTAAAAACATTTTTGGCGGAAACGTTTTGTTCTTGAGATATTCATCATCAAACTCGAAATTTAAACTAATCCTATTTTTACAATATTTCCCCTTCTTTCTGCACACAATTCTTGATTTAAAGCTAAAGTGGCACACAATATTTGATTTTCACCTTTTAAAACTCCGTTTTTTACGTATTTTACATTATTTTTGCATTAAATTGCATAGCTATACTTTGAATCATTTCAATCCCAGTGTGCCATGAAGCCCTATGTGTATGTATGGTTGCGGCATTATCAAAGAAAAGCCACGCAATTTAATTCAAAAATAACGTAAAAAACGTCGAAAAACGGGGTTTTAAAAGGTGAAAATCAAATATTTTGTGACACTTTAGCTTTAAATCAAGAATTGTTTGCAAAAAGAAGGGGGAATATAGTGAAAATAAGCTTAGTTCAAATTTGAACTTTGATGATGAATATCTCGAGAACGAAACGTCTCCGCCGAAAAACTTTCTCAGATTCGTGATTAGCGCCCCAAAAACACCTGCATACCAAATTTCGTTAAAATCGGAGTTGGCCTAGAAAATTACCGAAATTTTTCTTCTACCACTTCCAGCCCTTCTCTTCAATGATCCTATATTTTCCCATTTAGTTCTGAGGCTTTGAATAGTGCTTCTTGGTTTCCCAACTTGCTGAGCTATTCTTCCCAGAGAAACACCTTCTTCGAATAGAGTAATTACTCTCGCCTTTTCTAGTTTATTCATTTCCCAAAATTAAAAAAGTAAAATAATATTATTTTGAAATGTGTGACAGATAAAAATTTGTCAAGTAAGGTATATTTCCAGGTGATCCAGGTACGCAAAAGCCAACATCACACTGGGAAAAATTAGGTGTACGAGATTTTAATTCCGTCACTGTACCTGTATTTTTGCTAATATCGCAAATTGTTATAAAAAAAGACGTTTCAATTATAAATTACTTCTAAATATGCAATATTGTTTATTTCCAAAATTCTTTTTTTATATTTTTTCGACAAAAATCGAGAAAATTTAAGTGTGTACATTAGTACATTATACATTCTTCTTCTTTTAATAACAATTACCTAATTTAAAAGTTTATTTGAAACTGTCCTGTCACATTTATTTTTTAAATTGGCAAAGGAGAGGGGCTGGCAGGACAATGGTAAGTCCCGAGTCCTACTGTGGCATTCCATTATGACCAGTAATGCCAAGTAAGGTTATCTATTAGATCATGGATTATAAGGGAATCACAAGACTGGTGGACGAGAACACCAGTACAGCGTCAAGCGAAAATATTCATTAAGGCTTACTCGCCGAAATTTACGAAAGACCTTCTAAATTACAACCGGAAGGCAGTAAGAATAATAGTGGGTTAACTAACAGGTCATTGCCTCATTGCAAACTAAATAAACACCTAGAAATCATGGGCCTGGCAGAAGAAAACCTATGTGGTTCTGGCCAGGAGGAGAAAGAAACCGCAGAACACGTATGGTGCTACTGTGAAGCCCTTTGTTTTCAGCGGTTTGCAAGGTCAGTTGAAGAAAAACCTAAAGCGGCAAGATTTACCAAGGAGCTGGTTTTAAGCTTATGGAGTCTGATTAAACAGACCGGCTCGGACAGCATGCTCTAACCTATGGACGGAGGACACACAATAAACCTGAGCAGGTTGCAGTTTTAGAGGATCTGTAATCCACCTCCTAATCTAACCTAATGACATTTATAATTATAAAATATTGTGACTAATGTACAAACCTAAATATTCACCATTATCGCAGAAAAAAAATCAACATCCTTTTTTTTGTAAATAAAAAAAATCGCATATTTAGAAGAAATTTTTAATTCCAAACATCTTTTATTTATAACAATTTTTGATATTAGCAAAAATACAGGTACTATACTCTTAAGCAAAAAATATATTTTTGGCCAAACCTCATAGATGCCTAAGACAATTGATATTATTATTATTAATGCAAAAACTTTTTATAAAGAATAAAATAAATAATAAAACAATTTCCCATATGACGCCAACTTACGTAAACACACTGTATACAGCGTGTTTATCAATTTTTATGCATTAAGGGTGAAAATTTAAGTTTGTCCATTAGTGTATACTTATTTAGAAATGTAATATATAAAGGAAGCTAAAGAACTGTCGCAGAAACGCTCGTTATCGCAGAAAAAATGTTAAAAAAGTTTTTTTTTGCATATTTGAAAGGTATTTTTAGTTCACATCTTTTTTTTATAAAAATTTTCGATATTATGAAAAATAAGGGTACTTTCCTCTTAAGCAAATTTCATATTTTTTCATATACCTCGTATACCACTGCAAAAATTCATATCTGATGATTGAATTTTAGGATTTAGACCAAGCAGAACTTTTTATAAAGAATAACTTATTTTCGTAAAAATAATAATAAAAAAGTCTTCCATATGGTGCGAACTTAAGAAAACACGCTGTATATACACTTTATTTTATAAACTCTGACCAAAAAATGATTGCGTTTTTTAATAGCTTTGTTCGTAGAACAAAATTTCCAACCAATTTCCAATTTTCTAATGCGCATGCTTGGTTGGAAATAATTTTCTGATTAGTTTGAAATTTTTATCTCTGCGAACGGTATGATGTAAAATGCCAACTGGAACCCCTAACCCAACTTTTGTGTTTGTGTTTACATTTTACAACGGCCTAGTTTGAACAAAATTTTGTTAAAACACTTTTCAAAACGTTTTTAAACCAACCAAAAATTAAAATGTAATTTCTGAACACACACTAAACTCTAAAAACTAGCTAAACTGTTTGTAAACAACTACCTGCAACTACGAATCAATAAAATAAATGACAAAACACAGACGTAATGGTCATTGCGCATGTCTCAAACTAAAAATTTCTCCAAAATCAGCGAATTATTCTGACGGTTGGAAACTAGTTCACAACGAAAAATTGGACGTCTGCGAACAGAGGATTTTTGATCAGCAGTTTGGGATTTCTTCTCTACGAACACTTTTAACTAAATGCGCATGCGTCTGACGGTTTCTGATAGTTTCTGACTGCTCTACGAACAAAGCTATTATGAACTAATAGAACGTTTTTGGGCTAAGAACAAGAAAAGAGATACAGGGCGTCCACTATTAATAGCTTTGTTCGTAGAGCAGTCAGAAACTATCAGAAACCGTCAGACGCATGCGCATTTAGTTAAAAGTGTTCGTAGAGAAGAAATCCCAAACTGCTGATCAAAAATCCTCTGTTCGCAGACGTCAAATTTTTCGTTGTGAACTAGTTTCCAACCGTCAGAATAATTCGCTGATTTTGGAGAAATTTTTAGTTTGAGACATGCGCAATGACCATTACGTCTGTGTTTTGTCATTTATTTTATTGATTCGTAGTTGCAGGTAGTTGTTTACAAACAGTTTAGCTAGTTTTTAGAGTTTAGTGTGTGTTCAGAAATTACATTTTAATTTTTGGTTGGTTTAAAAACGTAAATTTAATATTTAGAAGTGTAAGAAAAATAAAAAGAAACTTACCTTCCATTGTTAATCTTTAAATAAATTCAGAATTATAACAAATAAATGCGATCACGGAAGACCATGTAAAATGTAAACACAAACACAAAAGTTGGGTTAGGGGTTCCAGTTGGCATTTTACATCATACCGTTCGCAGAGATAAAAATTTCAAACTAATCAGAAAATTATTTCCAACCAAGCATGCGCATTAGAAAATTGGAAATTGGTTGGAAATTTTGTTCTACGAACAAAGCTAATGGTACACAAAAATAAGAACACAGTTATAAGATGTCAGTGTGAAAAAAAACTTGTTTCGTGAATTTTTTATTCGTTTTGAATATTTTAATAGAACTTGGTATTCAGAGGTTATTTAATATAAGCTATTTAAAAACGGATATAAATGTTTATGAAGAATGACTTATTTTTGAAAAATATTTTTTTGTCCATTTGTCTTCTAGTAAACCCCATCCGTGGACAGGGATACCTTGTAAGAGTAACTCTGAGCAACTGTTTTCAAGATATTTGCATTTAAGTTGCTAAGTATCACCGTATTTATCTTACCCTATTTTCAACATTTGGATATGGATATGTTTGGTTAAATCTTAGGATTTTGGCATACGGAATCTGTGGTTTTTCTGTGTACCAAAAATTAGTCGACACCCTATATATACTGTAAAAAGGCTTTTTAAACTATTTTCAAAAGAAAAACACCCTTTTAATAATAATGTCACACAAAATCTATAGATTTTTTTCTTTTTGTTCGGTAATTTGAATGAATATTTTTTAGACTTTTAACGACGAATTTTTATTACACATAGGCACCATCTTTAACATTAACCAGAATCTTTAATTACCCAAACAACATTTTTGTACTTTTACTTTACTTACTTAATTGCAGTTACATAACAAAAATTTTACATGAGAAGATAATTTTCGGTCAATATCTCTACTGTACCAAGTTTATTCTTTTATTTCATACTGTCCAGTAAATCCACTTACCCTGTATTAATTTGGGGCCGGTAAATTGCACATTGCGGTATTTGGCACCGTAATGTGTTGCCTAGCAACGCTGTCATGTATCATTATAAATTTCCACGTGATCATTGTTGTTATGCCTTGAATAATGTCAGTTTTGGATGCCAAAATGAAATTAAATCTTTAAATACTCATATATTAAGCGATTTTCATCTGATATTAGGATATAAAGGAATTTCTACTTGTACTTAAAATGTATTTTTTTACCAACTTTAGTAAATTAAAATGATTAGATTATTACAAAATAGACTTTAACCTTTTTTTCTAGGTATTTTGTTTAACTAAAGTTGGTAATTTTTATTTTTTTAAACCTATATCTAGCGTAACCTATCCAGCAAACACTATTTGCCGGCAATATACATTTTTCATATTGGCATGGATGGTAAAGCATTGGCAATTGGTGGCAATATTATGCCAACATCTAATACGCATTAAAAAGTTAACCCTAAATAAACACTCAATTGCCAATAAATTTTACATGATGGCGAATTGCCGGCAAGCATACAAAAATGGCGGCATACCAATCCTGATTAAATAAAGCATGCCTTTTTGTTGCAGGTAAATAAATATTGGATTTTTGAAGGCAAACCTTCAACGCATATTCATACTTTTCAAAGCATATTATCAACATATTATTAACATTGGTATTTAACTAACATTCGAGCAATTTTTTTGATCTGTTTTATTTATAATGGCGGCTTAACAACATTATTTTATGTTTTTTACATAATTTAAAGGAAATGGCCTTTTCCTAACATTTTATTGATACAAATTATGCAAATAAAAATTAAGTCAAACAAAATGTTTATTATGTATTTTTGAGAGAATAAAAATAAAATGATGGTAAAATCAGCCAGGTTAATTTCGACGATTTCGACCGAAGGTGATAAATTCAAATTTCCCGGTTAGCCAAAATACAAGATTTGACGATTTGACAGATGAGGCAACCATGCTTTTGTTCGGCCGCTTTGTGCAATTGTTTTCTACGTGGTTTTCTAGCTTTTTAGTTTCTTTTTTATAGAAAAGAGTTTTTAGTAGACATAATTAAGCGTATTCATTACCTAATTAGTGTGTGTTGTCTAATGAATTGGTGATGGCTAGTCAAGAAGACGGGTTATTCAAGTAGACTGTTAGGAACTGTAAACATTTTGTTTAAAACCTTTTAAATTTGTAGTTACCTAAAAAAATTATATGAAATCAGGGAGAAGCCTTATTAAAAGTTTTAAAGACGTGTTAATAAAAAAATATATATATATATTTAATAGTTTTTTTTGACATTTAACTCCTTTAAAATATTTTTCCCTATGTTTTGGATCTAAAAATTGAGTGTATGTCCCTTAACTACTTACTATTTTAAAGTGTTTTCTTTTGATTTATTTTTTTTTATTTTATTACGTACTTTTTTTATTTTTTTTTTTTTTTGGTTTATTGTTACGGTATAAAAATTAATATTATGTAATTTTTTTATTTATAAAGTTTTCCTGCCTTTTTTTCTCATTTTTTTTTTTGATTAAAAATTCTAAATATATTATTTAACTTTTGGGACATTCAACTTATAAAACTTGCAATACTTATTAATGATAAATGCCATTATCCTAAACGCATTTTTTGTCATAAATTATTAATGACGGATGCCATCACATTATCTGCAACACGTGGCCTAATAACGGCCAATTGCCCACTTTCGCCTCTTTTTGATATCTTTTTGCCAATGCCTTGCCATTAAAGAGTGTTGGCAATGCCAGTAAATTAAATGTACAACGCCGGCAAAAAATATTATATGGGGAGTTGCAACTAAGGATTTTCATACACTTTATATATTTTTAAAAAATCTGCTTTGGCCAAACGCAACTCAAAACGTGGAAGAAACATATTCCGCAGACACCAATATTTCTACAACAAAAAACTCCTTCAAACCGCTACTAACCTGCAAAATTCCACAAACTGTAGAATTAACATCAATGTTAGTAAGTACAAGCAGGGTTTTGTAGCATTGTGTTAAAATAAAAAAAATATAATAATACAATTTTGTTTTTGTGTTTTTCTTACACTCGTAGAAAAAATAGCATTCCTAACACGTTTGACAGTGCCTTTTCCGAATTTGACTGCTTGACCGAACTCCGCTATCCGCAGTCGCGTGCCGAAAAGTGGCACTTTCAACACTAATTGGGAAATATTCTATTTTCGTAGAATGAAAGCAAAAATCGCCTCCATAAATATTTTATTTTACTTTTGATACACACATAACTTTTCTTTTCTTATCGTCCCATATATTTTGAAACATCCTGTATTTAAACAAATTTGTTCTTGGTTTTAGAGATAGAATAGAACTGTTCATAGACGAAAACAAAGCTCTCATGAAGCGAATGTACGGAGAATTCGACATGCCAGACTACGAAAATAGGTATAGTGCTGGAGCAAACAAACGGAAAAGATCCGTTACACCCGGAGTTCCAGACATTCACTTTGATCCAGGCCCAGAACCAAAGAGTGACTCGGACCAAACCTCGAAGAAAAGAACTGTACGGCAGAATTTCAAGAATATGAATTTTAGTAATAATAAAAATAATGAAAGTGGAAGGTAATGCATGGCAAAATATAATTGTTATTAATTATCAACCCGAGAAAATTAAAATTTTTAACAAAATTGTCTATAGTTTTTTTGTAAATAATTTATAAAGTTGATTAAAATTTATTCCACAATTTGCAAGTTCAATTACCTTCACAATGTTGCCAGTGCTTATGTGAAAAGCATCATGTTAAATAAATATGCCAACAAAGGAACAAGCAATAGAAAAGGCATGTCGTAGCTTGTATCTTTTGTGATGTATACTCTGTTTCGTTGCAAGCGATAGTAATAAATCATTTAATTTTATGGCAATTAGTTTTCTGTGTTAGTCCGGGTATCAATATTTTTCTTCAATTCTACCTGTAAAGTACTGATAAGGCATCATAACTTTAGGCCGGCAGACTCCACTCTAATATTCGTCAACCTTTTGGGTCAAATACAAAGGAATAACAGATGTTTACCCGTATTTACGTGCGAATAATGTGATAAAAACCTTGACAGTGGCGGTGCGCTTAAGTTTAATTTTGGGAACTTACCCTTCTTAAACAGTTTAGGTAAAATGAAAATCATGTTTGAAGGATTGAATATCTTTTTACGCCAGCTTAAATTTGGAACACGATTTACTTTTTTGGAGTGGTAACTTGCATTATCCATTACAATAACCCAACCCTCTGGTATTAAGTCGATCATCTGCGAAAACCAGTCTTCAAATACATCAGCATTCATATCTTCGTGATAATCTCCTGTTTTTTTGTACTCAAACATTAAAAGACCTCCATCCACAAAACCATTCTCGTTTCCAATATGAGTAATAATTAGTCTACGCCCCTTTCCAGATGGAGGTTTTAAACCCGTAGAAAGTCCTTCATTAGAAGCCTGGCGAGCAGTTGTTATATTCCCATCTTGCCAATATTTTTTAACGGTATGTCCTTCATTTATCCAAGTCTCATCTAGATAATATATTGCCTTTCCTTCAGTACGAGTTTTTTATTTTTCTCAAATAATCTCTCCTACAATAGACAATTTCTCCATTCTCTATTAATAAAGATTTTCTTTGGAATTTTTTCCACTGAAAATTTAGACCTTTAAGATTTTCCAAAGTTTTACTCTACTTATTTTCGGCACGTGTGGATGATTTTTGCAGCTAAAAACATGACATCTAAAGTAGGGATTTTTTTCGGTAAAAGAACTATGTAAAATTCGTCGAATTGTTTGTTTTGTGTCGTCTGTTATATAAAGTTATGTTTTGCCCGGTCGCTTTTTTGGTGGAATTATACCTCCCTCGTTTTCTTGTTTCAAAATTCTGTAAATTGTCGCTTTTCCCACCCCAGTCATCAACGTACATTTTTGAACACAATCGTCCACACCTAAATTAGAGCTTTGATCATTTCTAATATAATCAAATACGTTTTTAACAATCTGCTTTCGTTTACAGTTAAATGTCTCGAAACATACGCGTTTCTGCAGCCATTTTTACAATACTGTAATACTTTGAACAATACTGTAACAATTTATAACCACTCAGTTGCACATACGGAAAGACACTAAAATATATATAAAATTTATAATCCTTATTTGACGCAATTCGGTGTATTTCTACCTGTTCTTTGCACAGAGACTGGTGCGTCTGTGGTTTACAACCTTCTAACCGTCCCGAGACATTTTTATTGCTATCACTTGCAACGAAATAGAGTATAGGCACACTCCAACTACGTCATCAGAATATAAGGCGTTTTAAATAATTTCGCGGGTATTTCCACAAAAATGCAAATTTTGGCAGTATTACAAAAATTTTGCAATTTTCGGGAAAATTTGAAGCTAAGGAATAAAATCCAATCTGTCTACACCAAAATTTGCTACCTTAGCTGTAAATGGCTAAGGGCCTATTGCTTAGTTTATTCAATTTCCGAAAATGAAAATGTTTTCTACTTTTTTCTACTCGCGTTCGTAAAGTATTTACTTGCGCCCTCGAATTAAACATTGCGTACGCACTCTCGCGTTAAAAAATGTAATTGGTTGTTAGAGCAACAATAAATAATTAATAAAACTGACAAATACTATTTGACGTTACGAAATATTAGAAAAAAATATATGTTTCTACTTTTCTACTACATTTCGAACACACTTATAGTCCCTGGGCCAGAAATGAAATTGACTTCATGATAACAACACTTTTTAGGGGGTTCCTTTTGACGAGTCTACCATGAATATTCATACCGCCATATATGGAAGCGGCGCTTTAACTGAGCCTGTCAATGTCAAATATTTCGAGTGTCGGACTGGGCGAACGCGTCACTGTTTTGTCGGACACGTTTATCCCAATGTTTTACATGCAATTTTTAAACATTGTGCCAAAAATCGTAAAAGTCGTTTATTTCGAAAACGGTCTACTTTTTGGAGATCAAAGAAGAATACCTTTTTGACCAAAATTAAAAGCTGTTTTATTATTTCCACTCGCAAATGTGCATACAAGGAGGTCAAAAAGTTATGATCATTTTAATCAATTAATGTTATTGTATGTGTCGCCATCTAGTGGTAATAGCAAAATAGGTATTATATTCGTGTTCGTCATCCCAAATAGTAAGGGTACATCAAATTTCACTTTAATCTGTCCAGTGGATTCCGAGATATTTCACTAAATGTTTGGTAAAAAAATAGTTATAACACCCTGTAGAACGAAAACACATAACATTTTGTCAAGCAATATTGAGCTCAAACGCTTTATTTTTTATGTCGGAGTATCCTACATTAACCTATGTCCAATTAATTACGGGACACCCAGTATAAAAAGTCTATATTGTTTTTATGGTCTAGGAATATGCAGTTAGGAAGATTTTTACTCTTAAACAAAAAAAGATCCGAAAAAAGATACATAAATATATTGTTGCTA
>JACEGR010003711.1:0-99746 GCA_014170235.1 Listronotus bonariensis
AAAAATAAAAGCATCCAACTCGGACAAAAATACACAACCCTTACATATTTTAGACCTATATCTGACAAAATAGCAAATATTTTAAGTAAAAATAATATGAAAATAGTATTTAAACCATCGCAAAAATTATCCAACCACCTTTTTAACGTAAAAGACAAGATTAATAAACATAAAAAATCTGGAGTTTATAAGCTAGAATGTTCAGAGTGCAATAGTTGCTACATAGGACAAACGGGCCGAAGCTTCGAAAAAAGATTTAAAGAACACTACGCATCATTTAGATTAGGCAAAAGAAATTCAAATTTTTCAAACCATTTTCTAGACTCTGGTCATTCTTTCCCTAATATAGATAGTATAAAAATTTTACACTTAGAACAAAAAAGTAAAAAATTAGATATATTAGAGAACATAGAAATCTATAAACACAATAAAAATAGTAATGTAAATCTTCTTAATCTGCAAACAGACATAAAAAATTCCCAGTTATTTAATATTTTCGACTAACTGTAAAAGTTTATTATAGCAGTATACTTGTAACAATAGAGATGAGATCTAACAATTGTAAAGGATAAACCAGATGTTAAATTTACGTTATAAGGTATAAATTTATGCACTTTTTGTAATTCATTCACTTTTAAAAAGTCGTTTGAAAATGACATAGTATGTCGAAACTGCAGTAACGCAAAAAGCAATATAAAATATGTGACAAAATAACAAAGTAAAATTTGTGTTTTTATTACATTCTACGTAAAAATGTATTGTCACAAAGTAACGGACTACTCAATAGATTCTTTAAGTAACTTTTATTTTATGTAAAAGCTGATATCAATGTAGTGTCTGGTCCAGTCACCAAACGTACAAAAGTTTAAAAGTTATTTAAGTTCGTTCTAACTTCTTAATCGTAGATCATTATTTAGAAGTAGATCTTATAGTAACCAACAGTGACTAAATTGCGTGCAAATATTAATAACCCAAATATTTTAATGTCTACAAATATAATATTTTTAAATAGTAGTTAAATTTTAATTCTGTCGTAACCTGTATTATATATCAAACGTACCAAATGATTTTAAAATATTAGCACAAAAAAATATTTGCAGTTGGGTGCATGTTGACTCCATTAATGGCAGAAAAATTTGGCTCCTATGGAGTTATGGCCATAAGGATACTTCAAGGATTATTTCAAGGATTCTTTTTTCCTTCTGTACATAATATATTAGGCAAGTGGGCTCCACAAGAAGAAAGATCTACTCTTGGAAACATTGTTTTTACAGGTAAGTTTAAGACAAGTTACTTAAAAAAAATATATATATTAAGGTATATAGAAAAAAGATATAATTATAATACTTTTGTAGGTAAGCAATTTATATAAATAATATTTAAATACAAATATTTATTTTTAGGTGTGGCATTTGGTACAATTGTCGCTATGCCTATTACAGGTATAATTTCAGGTTCGTGGGTGGGATGGCCCGTTGCCTTTTACTTTTTCGGAGCTCTCGGTATCTTTTGGTGTCTTATTTGGAGTATATTTGGATCAAATAGTCCCGCTGAACATCTAACAATTACTGAAGAAGAACGGTTTTATATTGAGTCATCACTAGGAGATACAGAACACAAAAGGTATTGTTCTAGAAATAATAAAGCAAGTGCTGGTGTAACTCAAGGCACCAACCTTCTTTTTTTTACAATAATGATTCCGCTAAATCCCATTTACAGTTTAAGCATCAATAACAAAGCAGGCGCACATAATGCAATGCGATTTTACCTTCATTTAAAACTAAATTGTAGCACTTTAACCTCATTTAGGATAAATTGTCTTGTGTGCCTCAAAGGCGCGTAAAAGAGACTCTGTGCAGCACAATTCACAGATCCATTAAAAATCTTAAATAAAAAGAAAACCATAGAATTTCACCTACGACGTTTCAAGGTTTTCAGATCAATGGTTTTATATGACAGATCTTTATAAAAAAGCGATGCTTGTATAATAGGTACTACAAATTTGTTGTGCACCCTCCTAATCTTGCCGACATTAAATCTGTAAAAGCACACTAGACAACGGAGCAATATTTCAAAGCACTTCTAATAGGGCTATTGCACATGCACAGACAAGTTATAGCTTTGGTATTACTGATATACCTACCTAGTGTGTCTCTTGATAAATTTAGGAAGTCGAAATGCCCTCAATAGACTTGATTTTTTTATATTTGAGAAATGGCGTTTTTACATTTTAAATGTTTTTTTCTAAATTTACCCATTTTGTTGCATGGATACTATAAATGTTATTTCTTTGACAAGTGTCCCTTACTACGTATCATCTAAAAATGCATTAAAATACTTAAAACTCTTGTTACCAAAAAGTTTTTATTATCTCACATTTTAATAAATATAATTGCTTTAGCGAAAAAAAACTGCTTTATCTTTTTAGGCTCCAAAAACACCATGGGTACCAATTCTTACGTCAATGCCTGTTTGGGCAATCGTAGTGGCTAACTTTGGACAAAACTGGGGATATGCAACTCTACTTACTGAAAATTTCAACCTATTTAAACAAAGTCTGTCACCAAGATATTTCCAATGTAAGAAATACATGAATTAAATACATAACATATTTTCAAACTGAAATATAGTATAACTAAGCTTATATAAAAATATTTTATTGACCTAAAGGGTTTTTAATATCAATCATTATTTTTGTTATCTTGCAGAATTCATATTTATCAGCAGCCCCATATTTGGCACTTTTCATATTAGGACTGTTATTTGGCCCCTTAGCAGATTGGTTGGTGGCAAAAAAATATATGTCAGCAACAAATACTAGAAAAGTAATGAATTTCATAGGTAAGTATATTAAAAATTTTCATTTAAACCATTTCTTTTAAAAAATACAACACCAACTTCCCTAAAAGAATGCTTATAAGTTAATATAATTACTTAGATGGATTCAAATTACTTTCTTTAGTACTTGAAAATTTAACACTTGTTACTTTTTAATTTGTAATCAAAATACGCACTTTTCTGTAATTTACCAAAGAGTTGTTTTCTCAAACTAAAACATTTACAATCTATTTTAAAAAACGACAAAATTATACAGTTATGCGATGGTCTTTTTTGTTGGGTCCACCCCAAAGTTAATCTACAAAGAATGGGAACTCTTCGACTCTGGTCCCCGGGTATAGCAAGCTGACCCTGTTTAGCCCTATTGACCCCTATATACTGGTTAGTCGCCTAATACAAAATGAACAAAATTCTCCAAGAAACCAAAAAATACTTATTTAAAACCGACGTTTCGATGGCAAGTCTGCAACCGTTATAAAAATTAAATTAATTAATTTAAATTTTATCTTAATACTAAGTACACTACCACCCAGATGTCTTTGTTGATCTATTTGCACGTATATTTGTGCTCGAGTTATTTAATTTTCCAATAAGAAATCTTATCCATACTGTAGAACTTTGGTAATCGGGACAGATATAGTTTAGGTACCTATTTGTCCGAATTAGAGAATTGCTCCGATTACCGAAGTTGTGCTGATAATTAATAACAGGTTGACTTAGATCCGTATTTAGCTATTCTTTGACGAATGTGAGGGACATTTTTAATAATAAGCAATGCCTTGCATGGGTAGCTAATAATAATCAATGCATTGCATGGCTTATTGGCGCTAATCAAATATTGCTTCACTTCAGAAAAATAATGTTGTTTTAAACCACTTGGAGAATATGTTCTGGGCCATCAGTCTTTGGTCCTTGCCTGATATTTCACAGACAACTGTGCATTTTTGAAAACTCGAAAGTTCTTACAGTTAGATTTAATTGCACAAGTAACAGCAACTCAGGGCCGTATTAAGGGTATGAGGCGCCCTAGGCTACAATTCCCAGAGCGCCTATTTTCCTACAAAAAAAAGTCCTTACCTCCATTTCAAATAAGAACATTCTTTCCTTTTCGCGTCTATTTTGTTTTTTGTTTATATCCCTACAGAAAATTTAGCTCTAATCCCCACCCGACCTACATTTTTTAGAAACTTCCCTGTCTGGCACCTATTACTTTCCTGTCTGGCGCCTATTTTTTCTCATGGCGCCCTAGGCTGTAGCCTAGTCAGCCTAATGGATAATACGGCACTGCAGCAACTTATGTGTGCCTAATGCATTTAAGAGTAGCATAAAGATTACATGGTTTTTTGAAACTTTCCATCCTGGTGCCGACTTTTCATATACAGACTGCCCACGGATGGGGTTAAAGAAAGGACAAATGGACCAAAAATTTCATCTTTCGAAAAAATGGGACTCACGAAGAGAAAATGTTGATATTGTATTCGCAATAACTTAAAAACATGAGTTTTCTACAAGAGTAAACTACTTTTTTTAAAGTAAAATATCATTTAAATATTTATTTAGAATGGCATTTTGAATAACTTTATTTAAGTTACAGGGGTATTAAAAAGATTCATGAAACTAAATTTCAAGTTATCAAAAATTAATTATTTTAAATTTTTATACTAAAATGGCCTAAAAAACTTTTATAGTTTGCTTTTTAAATATTTTCTTTTTCCTAATTTCTACAAAAACACTTTTTAAACTGTAAATGCCAGTTTTTTTGTCAAATTATGGATTTTAATGAAATTTTGTATTATTGTTTTTATCGATTACAAACACGATTCTAAATAATTTTTTTGATGACATTTTGCTAAAAATAAAAAATACTTTTACTCTTGGAGAAAAAATATGTTTTTAAGTTTTTGCGAACCCTGTATACAAAATCAACATTTTTTCTTCGTGAATCGTATTTCTTTTACAAGCAAAAATTTTTATGAAAAATAACTTTTTTCCGAAAAATGAAATTTTTGGTCCATTTGTCTTCTTGTCAACTCCATCCGTAGAGACTCTGTATATGTACCCACGTTGTGTTTTGCAAAACCCTTCAGGACTGTGGGGATTTATTGACAGCGTGGGTACGGTCATTAGTAAGTTGTATTTCCTTAATAAGGGTTGAAGTGTAAGTTAAAAAGAAGCAACTGATTCAGCCTTATTTGAAACATGTTTTCCATACACTTATAGAAAACGAACACCATCCCAAGCAGCAAGCTGACGTCAATATGACGTAATTTTTATGTCATTTTTGGTCATAGGACGTCATCAGACCATATGTATTCCGTCATTTTAATGACGTGTTTTTGACGTCGTTGAAGTGACATCTTTTCGACGTCATTTTTCATTATACTAGCTCATAAAAATCTAACGACGTCGTGTTTAGAAAAGCTGTCAGAAAAATTTTGTGACCTTATATGATTACTGTCAAAATCCAACCGAAATATCATTTGACAGAAAAATAAGACTAATAATTTTACAAAAATTCAAATAGGAAAAAACTCTACCGATAGATGGCGTAATGGACAATAAACTACTAAGTTTATTCAACATATTCGCTTTTATGGCCTACACCGTACCGATGAGACCAAATTGTTCGAGATCGGTCTTTGGTTGGTGATCTCAATTAGCTTTAAAAGAAATATCTTCGGCTAGTGTAAAAATCTGCATCTCCGAGTTGGACAGTGTCCCGAGAGATGCGACCATGCAGTGCAAGGAAATTGCAAGCAGTAGGGAATTTTTCCTATTTCAATTTTCAAATAAAACAATTAATTATTTTAGCTTTAAAAAAAAGTATATGCGTCAATTTTTCGTCATCTTAAAGACGTCATTAACGGGAGATCTTTTATCTGTGACTTAGGAGGTTAATTTAACGTCATTTTGTGACGTCTTTGCTGACTAAATGTGACCAAAAATGACTAAAAGAGACGTCAACAAGACGTCAGCTTGCTGCTTGGGATGTCTCCCCTTAAATTTGTCGATCTATTCCGAGCTTGCTTGAAAGTCGGTATTTCCTCGAATTCCTTTTATTTTTTACACGTGGTCTAATATTCGACGACAAATATAAACTAATCCACACTACATTCTACGAGCTGATGCATGTATAAGGTTTGTTTGCTTTTTCGCACTAAGTCGTAATTTGTCGTGGCTTTTGGCAGAGTGTCCGCACTAGAAATCTGAAAATGCTTGAACTGTAGCGATTGTCCGACTGACTGAAATGTGTACTTGTTTATTTTTAAATGTAATACCTTAAAGTTATTTTTTATCTTAAATACCTTTTTCCCATATAAAAGTTTTCAAAATCGTGAAAAATAAAGATAAGATACTTCTAACAATATTTAATGTTTTTTTAATGTACTTCGTATACCACTTAAAAATATTTTTTAATGATTGCATAATAGTTTTAAGACCACAAAGACTTTTTATAAAAATATTTTTTTCGTTAAGATATTAATAAAAAGAAGAAAATATTTCAATATGGTACAAACTTAAGTAGACATACTGTATACTTAGATTTGATTGGCCTAAAACCTAATTATAAAAAAAAATTTGGGTAGACTATTTTTTTTTTTTGCGGAAAAATAATAAGAAATGTTTAAAACATTTTTCCAAGTAAAATAGATCGTTACCCAATTTATTTCCATAAAAATATTTTACTTTTATTTTTTACGTTTAATTTTACGTTTAAAGTGTAAATTAAATTTTTATAATAAAACTAGCTATGATTCCCGGCTTCGCTCGGGAGTTTAATAACCGTTGTTCTGAATGAAGTTCAACTACTCGACAACAGATGGCGCCACTACACATATTTTACATTTTTGCCACCCACAACCACCCACTTCCACCCACCCCGACCAAACTCCCTTACTCACAATGGGAGACCAAGGGGTATTTGTAACCCCGACGGGAAGTCGATCGGAGTTGCGGATGATAGCGAAAATCGTGGACACACGAACGTACATTAGCATTTTATATAATATATTAGATTAGATTAGATTTAGATTATTATAACCTTGTATTTTTTATTAACACAAAATAGCTAAAAATTTAGATTTAAGTTTTTTTTCTATTAAATTATAGTAAAAGTTAAAAAAGTGGCGCCACGTCAATATGTCGCGGCAAATTCGATGCGTGACAATTCGATGCGGTCAGTTCGACGTATCACAATTCGTGGTATGCGAGAGTCCGTCGCATCGCAATTGGACGCAGTAGAATTCGACGCTGACAATAAGAATTATCGTTGTAATATTCCGAATAGACTTTAATAATAGACATACGGTTATATCCACGGTTATATCTAGGGAATTTTTTAAAGTTACGGAAATTATTAACAATTCCAACCTCTATTTCCGTGTCTGTATTGTATCTACGGATGTACATTACTATTTTTTTTTGTGGCTGTTACTTAATCCACGAATATCCGTGGATTGAGACTACACTAAAAAGCACGACTAGTTTGCATAGGTAATGTAATAATTAGCACCTTGCGTTGACATAATTATGGCTTCTTCGTGTGAATAAAATCATTTTGGCTTAAAATTAGTTATATAATTCATACCCGAAGTATCTCGGATACCTCGGCGGCCACCTTATATTATAGTCACAAATAATGCGACCGATTTTTGCCAAAATATAATGATAATTATATATTATTACAAATATATTGTTTTGTTTCTTTTGTTAATTGTGTTTGCGTCGAATTCTACATAAATGCGACGCATTTGACCACCAATTGCCGTCGCGTCATAATTGCTGAGTAGATTTGTCTGCGTCGAATTGATGTAGATCCAAAAACAGTAAAAACTAATTTTATTTTATTTTTAATTGTCCTTTTTTGTATTTTAGGTGCCATTGGCCCCGCTATTGCTCTTACTGTCCTGGCATTTATACCAACAGATAGTGTAGCCCTAATCGAAACTCTTTTGATCGTTGCAGTAGGAATAAACGCAGCAATTTGGTGTGGCTTTCAAGTAAACCATGTTGACCTATCACCAAAATTTTCTGGAATTCTTATGGGAATTGGCAATGGATCATCAAATATATTTTCAATTATTTCTCCGTTAATTGTACAATTTTTGGTAACTGATGAGGTAAGATACTTATTAGTAAAATTAAAAAAATATATTTAAATATTAACTTAATACTTGGTGTTAATTTAAAAACAAAAAGCTCGTGTAAATATAGAAATAGATCCTTAATTTTTCGTTTTTAACATACAGGGCATTAACGGTACAAGATCCCGATACAAAATCACTACGTTTTTAATGTATTTAATCAAATTCACATTTTTACATACGGTTATAAATAGGAGAATATATTACCAGTTTTCGAACAAAATTTTGTTTACTTGATTTTTAAATAAAACATTATCTACATCATAGCAATGTGCTGCAAGTACTGCGCAGCCAGGTATTAAAGCCCGCCGCAAATTAAACCCAGCCCACGGCAAGCCCACGCACAGCACATGCGTAGCCCACGCTCAACCCATCTTTCCCACGTCCACGTTTTTAATCAGTTTACCGCATATTGGACCCAATTCGGGATCAACCATATTTTAAGCCGCGTCCACATTTGTAAATAAATGTGTTGTATGTTGAATCTAGAATTCGGCGCAAATATTTGCGGCGCAAATTTTACGTTCTACCCACGTTCAATTTTACGTTGTGTGTCATGCGTTCGTGCTCAAAACGTGTGTGATCGTATGCGTTGCATACTATTTTGTTATTCTGGATTTGTTTATATTTTTTCGCCAAGTATTTTATATTTTGTAAAAGATAAATTTAAATAAAGAGGATGTTCTTCTTCTGATACAAGAATATCAAAAACAAAGACTTTTATGGGATCCAAGCGATAAGTGGCATTTTCATAGAAACAAAAAGAATAATGCTTGGGAAGAAATCGCAAAATGTGTTATACGTATTATTTCGAATGAAAATTCAGTTTTTATTAAAGTTTTTGCCTTACAGATGTTGTTTTTGAAAGATAATAAATTTTAAAAAATAAAAATTCAGTTTTACTACCACATTACCTTTACATAATCTTTTAGAACGTCAATTAAAGCACTGCATACTTCTGGAACTATCAATGATATGATTTGTTTGTATATTTTAAAAAGATATTGAAGGCTTGTATATGAATCTCCAGTAGCCATAAAACGTAATGTGACAGCTAACCTTTCCTTCACGGATATGGCTTCTCTAAGCTTGGTGTCCTTTTTGATAATTTTTGGTCCAATCTTATTTATTAAAATCTCAAAGTCTTTTGTAGACATACGCAAAAAAATTTGAAATGCCCAGTACTTTCATCCAAGGATAGTTGATATAATAACTTTACGCCATCAAGTAGTTTTTTATTTTGATACAAATGTTTAATTCAATATCGTCTTTTTTCTATTTTTCTCCTCCATTTTTTTTTTTTTTTTTTTATAAGATTTTGCACGACGATAAAAGTAGCGCATTTTCTTTTTATCATTAACATTGCATCAGACATAGTCACAGAATGGTGGGTTTAGAACAAATTAGAAAGATGGATATCAGTTAACTTCTATAATTTCTAAACAGCAAGTCATAATAACATTTGTCAAAATCATTGCGTTAACGTAAATACGTCCACACTAAAACAATATTGCGGCGCAAATCTCTTTGATGTTGAAAAAAACCGACAACCGACGGATCGCGTGCGTTGAATGTCGCGAAAATTTTTGCGTGTGTTTCTATGCGGCGAACTCGTCCACACTTGCAAAAATTTTAAACGCACATACAAATTTGTGCCGCATGGCGCACACAGCATAAATTTTTACTAGTGTGGACGCGGCTTTAGATTTTTAAAACAAACCCATGCTGCACAAGACCCACGAAATCTGTGCGGCGAACACAAACCTATCCACGCGTGTGCTGTTCGTGGGCTGGGTTCAATTTGCGGCGGGCCTAAACAGGTAATATTTTGGTGCATTTATTACGTTCGTAACGTATACGGATGTTTTATATATATTTATAAAAGATATATATTTTTTTAATATGATGGTATACCGTCGGCAGTATCATGTAGTGGCGTGTCTCAAAAAATAGAAAAATGGACTAGAGCCGATAGTATTGCTTAATAAAAGTTGTCCTTAATATCACGAATTAAAACAAGTTTTATTTTGATAGCCTCAAGGTTATAAAAATGTGATATTTAAGATATTTTGCTTTACAAAGAAAAAACCTCTCACAAAAATACCCAAAAACCACTATTGTGACATTAAAAAGATGAGTTACGCCACTTCGTGACATTAACGACGATACGGGCCTATAAAATTTTTTTCGCAAAATAGGTGTAGTCAGTTTTAAATAAAAATAAGAAGGACGGGTATTTTTCCTTTTAATCTTTGTACGCCTTTTTAGGTATAACTGTATTAATTATTATATATTTAAAAAAAAGAACAAGGTATAAAAAAACTTTAGGAAGAAGAAGTAACTGAGAGTGAATGTAAAAATAAATTTTAAAACATTTACTTCTCTATACTATATAATACCATTTTCATTTGTGTAAATATATTTTTAAAAAATCTTTAAGACTTTTAAATTTTTTTTTATTTTAAGACGGATCCACTCCAGTGGCGTACAGTCTTTCTCATAGCAGCAGGAATCTATGTAGCTTCTGATATTTTCTTCGTTATATATGCGCAAGCAGAACGACAGTGGTGGGACAGCCTCGGAGATGAACCTGATGATATTAACAGCAGCAGTACTGTTCCAATAGACAGTATTAACCAAAAAGGAGAAAAATAATCTTTTACTTAGTTATAGTTTTTTGTTGGCAATTTTCTATTTATTAAAATTAACTATTTATAAGCTTTATTTATTTTTTAAACAACTAAAGTAAAGACAACACTTAAAATAAAATTGTTGTTTTGAATATAAAAATTTAAAGGATCATGTGTTTTTTTCTTCTACAGGGTGATTATTAAACTACAAACATAAACTTCAAAAATGATTGGTAAGAACAAAAAATTACTGAAAAGTTTGTAGAACGTTTTTAGTTAGGGAGGTACATATGTTACTATTTAAAATTTAGCAAGCCCCAATTGTAATTCTAATCGCGCAAATAAAAATCACAACTAATAGGAGAGTGTCCCATTACTTACTTACCTCTATTATTATCGTTACATGTTTATTGTTTTTTTTTATATAAGGAACAGAATTAATTCATTACTAACAAGAAATATTTTACAATTTTTTTCACTATAGGTCATTCTTTCCCATGTTCTTGTAGTGTCGGTTAAAAATCAGTCTGTATTTCAGATTTTTAACGCAGTATTTTTACTTTTTCACTAAATTTGGATTTGGAGTTTAGACCTTTGGCCAGTCTAAATTTAGACTTGTTTAGTCCGAATGCAACAAGCCAAAATTTAAATTTTGACTGAATTAAAAAAACACAGTATGTTTCTTCTTTTGCTTTCGTAGTTACCTTATAGACGTGTAGATAATACATTTTCTCAAGTAAGATAAAATTTAAAAACATGAAAATGGACGATTCAAGGGCTACACGCATAGTCAATTGACTATTTTGAACTTGCAGTCTACCTAAAAAACACACAATTATTTTTTAAGGACAAATAAGGCGCTTAATCTTAAGAAAATAGTAACCTAAAAAATGTTTTAGCATTTTAAGGTGTTACTACAAAAGCAGTAATAAGTTACTATATTTTTTTACATTCTACTTAATTATATTGATTTTTAACTATAAAAACATTTTTATTTGTAACTTTTTATCTATACTTTTAAAAATGATTAACCAAAATATGGTAATTTTTGAAAAATTGTTGTTTTTTTTTCTAAACAATAGTTTAATTTTTACTAAAAAACAAAGTAACAGTATTTTTTAAAACTTTTGTAAGGGTGTCTACTAACTAATTATACACATAGAGCAAAATATTAGGTTTTAACGAAACGTCCATATTTAACCGTTGGTAATATAGAATATACAGGGTGTCAAGATAATAAATATGTTTTTAATTTATTCTGATATTAATTTTTAATACGTTTAAAATATTGTAATAAAACTTAATATGTTGAAGTTGGCTGGCATAAATTCAGATCCAATATAAATTTTGTACTCGTATGTTTACTAGAGAGCTACCTAAACTACCTTGAATTTTTCTAAAACATCACATCTTTGTTGTTTTCCCTGTATGTTCCATTTGAAAAAAAAAAACAGTAAACTCGTTATATACTAATGGTTTAATGTATTCTTTTATATATTGTCTAGTTGCACTAAATAACTTAACAGTCTAAAAATTAAAAACAGTTGCATAAAGCGATTCATTAAAGGTATACCTTTTTGGTGTAGAAAGCATAAAAAATTGGGATGTTTTAAAACAATTTAAAGTAGAATATATGCCGCCCTTTAGTCAACACATATTAGTTATTATTGGACATATTCAGTTCATGTTAAAAAGTTCTAAAATACTAAGTTGTATTACAATATTTAAAGCGTATTAAAAATTATGGAAGTTATTTAAAAATATATTTTTATTTAATTTATTACTCTGTATATTCCTTACTATCAACTTTAATATACAGAGTGTCTCCAAAGCATCTGCACAAAATGCTACCACAAATTACTTCTTCTTAACAAAATACAACGATCTAATGTAATTTACCTTAAAAGAAAAAGTTAATCGTTTGCGGGATACAGGGTGTGAAAGTTTCTTGTTTATCTTACTTATTTTTATATATTTTTTACATATTATTTTAGAAAATATTTAGTTTAAAGTAAGACATTAAAAGTTTTTCATATGTTTGCTTATAAATATAGAGGAGCCACTTGCAGTCCTCTGCTTTTGTTTATAGTGTCACTACTTTTTTGCCTTGGTATATTATAATTCCAGTAAATAATTTTTACCCTTGCATATTTTTTGCACTAAATGTGTAAACCTGATAAATATGGCTACGAGCCACAGTTTCTGACATATTGTAGAATAAACGTTTTATTTCACATAACAAAAAAGGTCCTTAACATTCCTTTAAGCTTTGTTTAGGCCAACCAAGTTTCTTTAAAAGTTCTGTACAAATTGGTACTACATTTTCCCTACTTCAAAATATTTATAACGATTTACCCAATTTGCATTAATTTAAATTGTTGATCGTTTGCTACGATACAGGGTGTCCAAGTAAAAAAATACATGAAAAACTTGACACCCTGTATCTTGCCAACCAGCAACCTTTCAAATAAAATTATTTGCAATAACTCGTTGTGTTTTGAATCAAAGAGCGTAGCGCTCGTAGCAATATTTATCAGATTTACTTTTGTTTGTTAAATTAACGATAAAAGAATCACAGCGATTGAGTCGGGGCTTTTAAGTAATGTTACTTTTTAGGTAATATCTGTCATATTTTGTTTAACTTCTTGCATCCAGTTCTAATCATAATTATATGACACATGTAACTTGTTTTTAAAGTAACGACTTAAATAAAAAAGAACATATTGTTAGAAGAAGAAAATACATTAAAAAAAAATTAGAACAATAGGTATCCATTTTTAAACAAAGAAAGACCCTTCACTTTTGTTAAATAGGCAAATGTATGCCCATTTTCCCCCAGAATTGCGGTTTTAAACCCTATGTACGATTCCACAGGATCTATTTTTTGGGGTTCTAATATGTTTTTTAGTTTTATGTTAGTTTTATTAGGGCAATTTTGTATTATAAAATACAGTTTTTAGGCCTTTTTATAATAACACTAAAAATATTATTATGTAAAAAAAAACAAAGAAAATATACCTATATCATACATGTTCCCTATAAGCTAGTTTTTTTTATTAAACCATTAACTTTTGTACCATAAAATTAAAAATTATGATAACATATCATGAAAAAGATGTTTTATTTTGCCTATTTTTAATTATCTAAATTCTTTTAAAAACAGGGGTCAATTTAACCACACCTCTGTTATAGTGATTACGGGTAAATATTCTTCACAATTGTTGGGTAGGTGACTTATTAGAATGTTCCCTTAATTTTTACCTAAAAATTTTACCTTACAATTAGTTAGTATAAACGGTAATTTATAGTAAATTATATCACCAACATACACTTCCATTGTTCATAAAAAATAGCGATAAAACTACACATTTTATAGCTACTAATTTAATAATACTTCATTGATAAGTGTTAAGCAGAATTCTTTTGAAATACGTTTGACTCATTAGCAATAGATTTTTATGGGCGAATAGTAAAAAACGCAATTGTAAAATACTAGATTAGGCATAGATATATTAAAATTATGTTATTGTAAAAAATGCTACTTTAATTTGCTTTATTAACATTTGAATAAGTTAAATATATTGTGACGGGCGGTTCATCCTAATTTAAAGGTAAGTATATGTATATTTATTTTATATGAAAAAAAAATGGTTTAACAGCAAAGTAGATAAGTTGATAGAACAAACAAAATTTTGGATTTATTAAAAATACTTTAAAAATATTTTTTATAAAGAAATACTCTAAAATTAGGTTTCTTTTACCAGTACTATTTTTAAAGATGTCATAGAAGTTAAAATAACTGTCTTTTTACACTACTTTTAATGACACAGCATTTTGCAATATTTTTTTTTTATATTTCCGTCTGCAACCTCTTCTTGCTGGAAAACTGGCTAATTATGATCATAAATAGCTGTAAAAAATATTTAAAGCTTAGAACATTTCAATACTATCCAATAAAATTAACCTGTATTTTTTTTTAATGATCAATTTTTATTGCGTGGGAATGTCACTATAGATAGACCAAATAGGTTCATTAGGATTATTTCGGTTCATTGTTGACGTATGTTAAAACATTCTATTTATTTGTAATAAAGTTTTCTTAGGAACAATTATCCTGATTTAAAATCTTTTATTTTATTATTATTACCTTTACTAATTTTTCCATTCCATGTTAAGAGACTGAATGAAGTGAGAATGAATCTTGTAGAGTTAAAAGCTCTTACTTTTTTTCCGCTTGGTTGTCTATTTATTACGGGGGGCATGAAAACACCCCCACTTCAGCTCTGGAAGTGCTATTTAACCTACCGCCATTTCACATATTCATACAAAGTGAAGTAAAAGCGGTATAGATGGGTCCACATTTGATTCATTCTAAAAGCAATACCGCAAAGTACACAAAAAGTAATAAAGTAAATAAACCCTTTTGTGAACAATGATTTATTGTAGCAAAAAATATTCAGCCCGACGAGTTTCTAGCTCCACGCCACGTGCCACCGGTTTTATGGCACGACAAAGGCGAAATAAAGAGAATGTTATTAAGTACGTTACACGTGTTTTAGCAGTGTTTTTTATTTATCTAAAAATATGAAATCAGGCTCTGTCAGCACTATGTGCCTACGAAAATATTTGTTTTCTTTATCATTTTTTGTGTACTTGGCGGTATTGCTTTAGAATAAAATAAATGTGGACCCATCTATACAATACCATCTAAAACAAGGCCAGAGTCTTATCATAAGACCAGAAAGAGCCATACAATGAAGATTCAATAGGGACGACGAAGTCAACTTTCTGTGTAAGATGCTATGCCGTCGGATAAAATGGTACCAAGCTATTGGCTAAACAAATATTTTTATTTTGATATATTGGATACAAAGGACTAGTAGGCTGCTGTTAAAGCTGACCTACTCTAATTCACAGAACAGCTTCAAAACAGGCCAAGGAGTTGGAACAGGTATAATTGGTATATATTAAGAAGATAAACCACGGGCAAAAATAAATATTATTTTCGGAGAACAGTTTCACAGTGTTCCTGGCAGAAATTGTAGCTACAAAACAATGTTCTAAAGAAATTACCATAAGGAGTTATATAAATAAAGTCATAGTAATTTTTTCGAATAGCCGGCAGCCATCAGGGCGATCAGTTCATTTAAAATCAGCTCGAAGCTGGTGCAGGCCGTGTAGTTAGGCTGAAAGAGGTGGGAGCGTCCAACAAGCTATCTTTTGCCTGGGTACTGGGAGACGAGAGCCACCAAGACAGCAGATAAAATGCGAAAGGAGGGTGCTGGCATGACAATAGTAGGTTCTGGGCCCTACTGTGGTATTTATCCAAATGAAGTACAGCGTTAAGCGAAAAACTCATATAGGCATACTAGTCAGAATTTATAAAAGACCTTTTGAATAACAATCGGAAGGCAGTAAATTATAGTCAACTAACACGATATTACAGACTAAAGAAGCACCTGAAAACAATGGGCTCGGCAGAAGAAAAACCTATGTCGGTTCTGTCAGGGAGAAGATAAAACCATCGCCTGCGGTTTGCAAGACTAGGCGGCAAGATTTACAAATTCCAATTTTAAGCTTATTGAGTCTGATTAAAAGAAGATAGCGTGCTCTAAAATATAAATAAAGAATTCACCATAAACCTGAGCAGGTTGCAGTGGTAGAGTAATTCATAAAAGAGTAATCTAGTTCCAACCTAATTCAGTTTACTTCATTTATTATTTTCTTCTTTATCCTAATAATATTTGCAACTTCTACAAATAATTCTGTTTGTAAACTGTTTTTATTCTTTTTGAAAGTTTTTTTTGTTCATTCCTATATCTAATACAACTAGAGGACATATATATACAGGATATTCTAATTAAAAAATAAAAGTTGTATATCGTGATATCGGTCTAGCACGACGTTATCCACATGTATATACAATTATTTAAAAAAATAACTTATACGGTAAGATCCATAGTGTGTGCAACAAATGGCAGTTTTTTTATTTACACAGAAAAGGGTATACTTTGTAAAAATTGGGGTACAATTATTGTTTAAAAATCCAAGTATGTGTGTATGTGTAGTATCCCAGGATAGGTGTTACAAAAGGACAAATAAACCAAAAATATTTGAACTTTGAAACGAAATTTTGGAAGAACAGGTTGCATGGTCTAAAACAGATAAATACCAAATTTATCTTCAATTTGTATTATACAGGGCGAGTTAAAACTAAAAATGTGAAAAATGCTCAGGAGCTAACTACATTTATTTTTAAAAATAGAACAAAATTTCATAAGTAAATGTCGTAAAGTTAAATTTCATGCCAAAAAATTTAAAGTTAAAGCATATAAGTACAAAAAATGTTATTGGTAATTTTTACATTGCGCATTACAAATTAAAAAAAATTGGCAAGAGCAGCAAAATAAAAAAACTAAAAAAAAATAAATTCGCTGCCCGAAGCCAAGTATTATAAAAACTGTTAATGCATAATGTAAAACATTGACAAAAATATTTTATCTGCTTTAAATTTTACTGTAAAATTTAATTATCTACAACAGTTATTTATACAATTTTGCTCTATGTTTAAAAATAAAGGTACTTGGGTTATTTTTCATATTTTAGGTAATAATTCGCCCTATATATTACCAATGGGAGTATTGGTATTTATCAGTTTTGGATCATGCGATCAGTTTTCTCAAAAGGACGTTAACAAATTCGAAAATTTTTTGGTCCATTTGTCCTTTCGTAACACCTATTCTGGGACACACTGTATGCTAAGTTATACGAATATCTGGAAATTGTTTAAAAGTGTAGGAGTAAAGGATAGGGATTTATTATTTTATACTTTGAACACCCTGTATAGGAGGGTATGTAAAATTTAATAATTTGAATATTTATTTAATAACTTCGAATTTGAAGAAAGCACATCCTAAATTAAAACAAATAATAATAAGTTTAAACTTCAAACATCCAAGGTAAATGACCAATATCAATTTCTAGGTCACAAAATAAATCGGCAGGTAACTATAAACAGTAGGGTTCAACTTATTGGGGATTAGAAAAAAATATAAAAAATAATAATAATTAAGTAGTAAAAGTTGAAGTGTTAAGTGAAGTTAAGTAAAGAGTCAAACTTTTGGTTAAGCCGTAAGTTATTTGCTGTAGTTTATCCTTAAATACCGAAATAGTTCCTGTAGTTTAACTGTGAAATACAAATAAATATATTTTGATTGTTCACCGGTCTCATGGTCCCAGAAGATAGTTTCATATGGTATATGAGTCCCAGTGACGTAAAATGGTCCTATGTGTATTTAAAATGTTACGTCACAACACTATTTAAATCGAAAACGTAAAATCGTAAAAAGATTATATGGCGATTGCCCTCCAAGTATATATGGATTTATTTAAATGCAAAAAGAAAATAGTTATTGTTTGTTAGATGTCAAAAATTAGGATCTCAGAAACGGTAAGAGATACAGGGTTGGTTAAATTGACGCAATGTTGCGCATTTTTATTCTTAACCATTTTCCGTTTTAAAAATGTTAACATTTACAGCCGTTTCGAAATTATCCGAAAAACAGTATTTTTTTCTTAGTTTGTTTAAAGAAATATTTCAATATAAATGACACACTATTAATTGAAATATTTGGTTTCTGCTTTAATTAACTCGTATTTTAATCACTGGCGGCTAGTCAGAGGAGGCATGGGAGGCTTAGCCTCCCCATAAATTTAACAATATATGCGGTAATACACAATTTTTGTTTGCATTTATGCAAATATTACGTATTTTGCTTTAAATAAGTGCGGTACACCAAAAATTATCGGCCTTTTTTGTGTTTATATAGTCTTTATGACTTTAGCCTCCCCTGTTTTCCAATGCACGAGCCGCCACTGTTTTAAATTCTAAATTCAATGACATATTACACTTTACATTTAATATTTTGTCATTAAAAATTATGATTTTATCCAAAACGTTTGGGTAAATTTCTGTTCACCGGTAAGTGTTTATCTGTTTTTATGAAAGGCTACAATAAAATTAATAGGGGAGTTTAATGAAATTAAATGCTTTATTTTAATACGCATTATTAAATGTACATAAATAAAATTAATATTGTGGCTTGTTATTAAATTATTGAAACAATATTAACTAAAAAAAGAAGCAGTAATGAAAAAAAAATATGTATGTTTACCGTCAAATAGTAATTTCCCCGAACGTTTAGGATAAAATCATAATTTTTAATGGCAAAATAGTGAATCATGGTTTTTCGGGTCAAAACATCGCATAAATGTAAAGATCCTTAATTTAATGGCATCATTTTGTGGACCGAAAAAAATGCAACTTTGCCCCAATTAACCCAATTCTGTGTCTCTTATCATTTTTAAAATTCTAATAGTGGCCCTCGAATTGTTACAGTAAAATTAGGAAAGTTGTTGTATTTTTTCCGCTAATTAACGTGCTGCCAAAAAAAACAATTTAACATTGGGTTTTTAATTTGTTGTAAAAGTATACTTTTTTAAATGAAACACCCTGTATATTATATAACTCTTTAAAAGATTTATCAAAAAGCTCTAAAGATAGTCCTTATGTGTTTTATCCCATTTTTAATAGTTTCAGAGATATGGCAATACTCAGAAATTTAATAGTAAACTGGCATTTTTAAGTAAACTTCCCGTATATTGCGTCACTATTAAATAGATATTTTAAAGAGCTTTAGGAAAATACTTTATTTGATATTTCTATTTCATATAGTTTTAAAAAATGGTCATCCAAATCTTAAAATTATGTTAATAATGTTTATCATCTTAACAGCTTCAAGCTATAAGCACTAAGTTTTGTGTTAAAGATAAAATAGACATTATATTTACTATTTTTAGATTTGAATGGCCATATTTCCAAGACTTTAAGAGATAGACATATCAAATGTGATATTTTCTTAAAGCTCTTTAAAATGTCTATTAAATTCTAAGGCAATATACATGGTATTCTATTTTTAAAATGCCAATTTACTATCAAAAATTGGAGATAACACCTAAGGACTTTTTTATTGCTCTTTAATAAATTATTAGAATGGTGATATAATATACAGGGTGTTTTATTTAAAAAAGTAAATTTTTTGCAATAAATCAAATCTTCGATGTTTAATTTTTTTTTTTGGTAGCACGTTAATCAGCGGCAAAAATATGGTTATGGTATTATTTAGTATACGGTTTTCTGCTATTTTAATGATTTTTTAAAATATTTTGACGTACATGTTATCTATTAGTTGTCCTTAATATTATAATAAAGACGCAGTTATAATTTTTTTAATTTCTTTTTTAATAATAAAAAAATATTTTTTGGCATTTGTCCACTTTTATTATGGATAATTGGCAACCTTGGATAAATGTTTAATAATAAAAGAGGGATTATAAAGGGTGGTCAGGTTAGTTCTTGTTAGTCAACGTTTTTTTATCCTTTAATTATAATAGAGACTAATACACACCTTATGAATCCAGTTTGTGAGAATTCTTTTTTTATTCACTCATAAATAGAATCAGACCCTTCCGATGTTGCAAAATGCTTTCCATATTTGGCATGGTATAACTGATGTTTTAAGTCGTTTTTTCTTACCTTTAGGTTATAAATAAACAATTTTATATTTATCATATTTTTAATGTTTATTTTCAAGAAATATGTATTAACTCATTTTACCAATTTTACCCCGCCCAGCACGCCTTTTTACTTCCAGGTCCCTTAAGTTTGTTTACTGATTTTTTTTAAACGGAATATTTTGGATATGCGCCACTTACGTTTTATTTAGAAGAGTGTCTAAAATATGTAAGTATTAATAATGTTTAAAAGCCCTTTTAATAGCGAAAAGAAAACTGTTATCAAAATATTACGACTTCGCTAATTTAACCGACTTCGTATCTTCAATAATAAAGAATTGCTAGCTTCTGTGCCGACTTAAAAATTATTACCCTGTATATTAATTTAAAAAAGTCATCCCTTAAAATTAGTCAGTAGACCTTCTATATACCTTGTATAAACTAGTATGTTTTGAAAGATGAAAAAAGGTGGACTATATGTAATAAATGTATGCTATACTTATACATTATTTATTAATAATTTCATATGCAGGAGTTACTATTAAATTATGCACCAAAAATGCAATTAAGTTATTAGAACATTATAGCATATTTTTAATATCTGGTTAGTTGCATCCTAATTCATGTTTATTTCCCGTAGATACAGTCGAACGTTTTAAACCGGAAAACAAATGTTACCAAATAAAAAAGTTGAATTACATTTCAAAATTAACTTTTATTCATTTTATATTTCAAAATTACCCTTAAAATATGAACTGTTGTGGTGATGAAAAAGTTGCAGAGCAGAACGATAGTGGCACTGAGTTAGAAAAAGGTTGGTATAATTTATTTATATTATTTACTATCTATGTGTAAAAAATGTTATTACTTTTATCAAGAAAAGTTCTAGTCCTTTGATATATCACAAAAGCTTTATGCAAAAATTTCCATATCTTTGCTTCTGCGTTTTTGGCGTGTAAATATTAAAGATTTAAATTATAATTTAGAAGAAAAAACGGCATGTATTTTACTTTCCCCGTATTTTTAAAGAAATAAAAAAAATAATAGATATATGAGAGCTTCAAATCAAAGCGCAGTTTTTGATAAAACACAAATTTTCAGGTTATAAATTTTACATGTTTTTATCGAAATATGTAATATTTATATATTAATAATATAACACATGTCAAATAAAAAACTTTTTTTTAGAATAAATAATAAAACTTAGAGTAAAACTTGTGAGATAGGTACTTTTAAAGTTGTGTTTTATCAAAAACTGCGATTAAATTTAAAGCTTCTTATACAGTGTTGAATTTAGAAAAGTTTTTTATTAGGGAGGAAGAGTTTAATATTTCCATAGGACCCTATTACTAAATATATATATATGTATATACCTTTTAAAAGTTAATGAGCAAAAAAATACTTACGTTTAAAAACCAAAGAAACAACTACTTTACAACAAAAACAACCACTCGTAAATTTAATTTGGTCAATTTCTCTGGGCCTTTTCCTGAATTCAACTCTGTTTTCATATATTTTAGCTCGCGGAATTTAGAAATCGTAATGGAAAAACAATTGCATGAAAAGCAAAAGACTTACGCTTTACATTGCGTTTTTTTATATGGAACACTCTATTTATTACATTTTTTGGATTCTGTGGTAAAGTGTTTTTCCCATATGGGTTCTAGGTTTATTTTAAACTTCTTTTGAGCTAGTGCATCAAAACAGTCACATTTTCAGCCTTTGTTATTTAAATAATTGGATCAAAATAAAATAAAGGTAATGCAGGTGATACAAAAATACATTAATTGGCTATCTTAAATTTCTTTCAAAACACGGGGAAAGTCAGAAAATATGCCGTTTGTGCCATTTAAATGGAAATGTTTACAATATCTTTGATTACCATATCTTTAAGGCTCTAATATTTTAAGTAATACTGACAAAATCATAAAATATTTAAAAAATCGCTATATTTTTTTATACTGTACAGTTTAAGTTTGTAATAATTTTATGTAACTCTTAACAGTCCAAATTATTGCTTCTTTTTTCCTATCTTTTCTTTACCTATATTTTTCTTGACAATAATAATAATGATTTTATTATTATTATTTTTTAATCAACTGTAAAACACGCCAATAATAACGGTTAACACGAAAAAGTAATTCTTAACTGCTGGTGGAAGTAATCAAAACAAATCTTGATAAAAAGGCGAAGGCAGTTAAAAAACTTTTTACTTACGGTTGACTTTTTAACAATTGAGAATGACAATTATTTATGTATTACTCTTATTAGGTCCCCACCTCGGATGTAGACATATACAAATGCTTTTATATTTCCTACTAATGATGTCCTCATATTGCATGAGATCTGTTTTATCTGTTGCTATTGTAGCAATGAATGACAATAGCACGACAAGCAATACTAATGTACCTGTAAGTATTAAAATTAACTACGTTTCTTGGGTAGTGCCGACACCACCTAAATTATTTTAAAAACAAAAACACTGTTTTTATAATTATATATTTAATTTACAACTTATGACACGTGGCTCTCAGATACTGAAGCTTCTTTGGATTTGTAAATTAAACTAATATTTATTCTGTTACTGTGGTAATTTTTTTTATTTTAAATTTTTCAACACTCTGTCTGTATATCGAGGGTTTCCGCCAGAAAGGCGTATCCACATAATTTGTGATATTTATTCGCAAAATTTGAAGCTTATGGTGATTTGTTTGACATGCCAGAATGCCGTATTCTCTGCCTTAATAGAATAGCCAATATTGCACTCTTTTTGTAGCATATTAACACTTATTACAATTTCGAACATGCCGGAAGCTCTTATGTTTTGACATAAAAAAATAACAAGTTATGTGGATACGCTCTTTTGCCAGGAAATCCTCGATATTATCAATGATTTATTTTACTAGATTTTGGATATTATTTAATTTTTGAATTTTTAGAACATTTTAAACACATTTTGTGTTCAATGTCCTATGCCTATATTGAACTGTTTTAGAAATATTAAATGGTTTTAGATTTATTGCAAAAAAAAACATTAAAAACCAATAAAATAATTTGGTAACAATAATTTGCTACAATGTACTTACAAGCATGTAAACAAAAAAATATGTAAGAGTTTAAAAATGCCCGCGCCAACATCTTGGCAACACCCTAATCTTCAACAGAAATTGCTTCTAACGTTACTCAAGATCTCAGATGTGATCGATCTATTCGCAACCATTATTAATCTTCTTAAGTCAGCTAAGTCGAGAAGTTTAGTATTGTAGATAATGTTTTTGACGTATTTCCATAAGAAGAAGTCTAATAACGTCACATCAGGGGATCATGCCAACTATTCCATTGCTCCTTGCCTTACTATCCACAGATTTGGAAATATTCGGCTGGGGTACTACCAGATAATATTAGCCTGGAACCTGTGAGAATGCTAGATCAGGATATAAGCTTATCAAAGTTGGCACGACATTATTTTGAAGTAGTACTAAATAATTATCTCCACTTAAATTACCATCGATGAACAAGGGACCTAGGATTTGATCTTAAACAATTTCTGCTCAAACATTAAACTTTTTAGGGTGTTGGATATGTTCGTCTCTAATCCAGTGAGTAGACCAATAGCGGCAATTCTGTCAATTAGCATGACCGCAAAGTGTTAAGGCGCAGTTATCAAAAAATAAAACATGTTATAATTAGATCTCATTGTTATTTAACCTTGTCATTATTTCCGTTCCGTTCTATCACAATCGTCTTCTATGAGCTCCTACGTTAGTATCAATTTACAGGGATGTGTTTGCTTTTCTTTCAATGTTCGAATATTGAATGAATGGCTAAGGTCATTGGCGCTACTTTTCAACTAAAAGTACGTTTTTTTTATACTAAGCATATATTTGAATTTTGTATCATCACTTATTTCATTAGCAGCTACTTTTCTTAAATGCCTTACATGTTCAAGCTCATGAAACTGTTTTTTGATTTTTCTAAGCGTCCCTTAGAAAATAGGCGACATATTGGGAAATTTTTCATGAAATAACTCAACCCTTTCAGGGATTTATATTTAAAGTAAAAAGTTGATATTATCCACCGATACATTATGTTTTATTTTTAATGTTATTTTGGTTACTATTGCATTAGCAATAATGCTGGTTTAATGGAGTCATAAAATTGGTATTTTATTGTAACGGTTATGTTTGATTTAAATTACCATTTTTTTTTTTTGGGTGAAAAAGCAATGGACTAGCAAAGAATATATCGACAATGTTCCCGTTTTATCTAGCTATCCAATTGGTAAAGCTTATTTTATAAGTTTAAAAAAATATTTAAGATTTATTACTCAAATTCTTTTAAATCTGTTGCTGCCTAAAATAAAATTAGATACAGTCAGTTTGGTCGGTTACTACAATTCATAGCATATTACAATCCTCAGTTCTATAGTGAAACAAGTCAAAAATGGCTATAGACTGTAACAAGCCAAATAATTACACTAAAAAACTGATTTTTAACTGAATTTGGAGTTGTTACATTATTTAGATCGTGCCTCTATGAATCAAATTTATAAAATACAAATTATTTCTACATTAAAATTGGTAAATAGAAGAATTAGATGCGTTTAGATCGGAATAAATCCAATTGAAATTTTTTGGACTTGTTACACTATTGAATTAAGGTATCGATTAGTGCTATCATATAAATGTCATATCAAATAATTAGGTTTTAAAGATTTGTTTCAATATACCTCATCAAAAAAAAAAGTCATGGATCTGATTTGCATTAAACATTCTAGGACACTTCGGTATTTAAGAAATGGGGGTAAACTAAATATGCAATTAAGTTCTTATCTGCTACTTAAAGAAAAAAATGTATATATGTTTTAGACACACATTTTATCTTTTAGGTATACCACTGGACCGATAGAAGTATAGTTTTATCCGCTTTCTTTTGGGGATACATAGTATTTCAACTACCTGCAGCTCATTTTGGAAAAAATATGGGATTAAATGGATTTTAGTTGGTAAGATACATTCAATATATTTATTAAATAATATCTAAAAAGTATTTTTTGTTCCAAATATGTATTGACATTAACCGTTTGTTATTTATTAATAAACGAACTTTTTTATCTGATTGTGGGGGAAAATGGTTTGGTAGTGACATTTAAAAAAGAATTTTGGACTTTCATTGTCCTTTTTAATCTCTAAATTAAATTTTGAGTAATTCTATATTTTTGTACGTGTTAAAAGTGCATAATATAAATATGACAACGGACTTGAATAAATTAGCTTAAAACTAATGAAAATTTAAAACACTTTACTTAACTTTTTAGAAGTAATGGTAGTTAATTAAAATAAAAAAGAAACATATTTTTGTAAGTAATACAATTTCGGACTATTACCGTGGGTATTTAACAAAAATGCCTTAATCCAGATATTATGTATCCTTAGGTAGCACCACTCTGGATTCAATTTCATGCATTCTTATTCCTATCATGGCTCAACATTTTAATTCCAAAGGTGTCATGGTGTGCAGATTTTTCAGGGATTAGCACAGGGATTTGTTCTTCCATCCATTCATACTCTTCTTGGGCACTGGGCTCCACCTTGCGAAAGATCTAGAATCGGAACTTTTGCATACGCAGGTAATAATATACAGAGGGTTTCTTAACAAATTAAAAGACGTGATTTTTGATCAAGAAATAAGAAAAAAACTTTATATGAACATATGTCCTAAACGTCTTAGTTTTTACGATATAGGGTGTTAAAATTTTTAAAAACCAAAACATTTCGAAAACACTTATTTTAGTAAAAACTGGTATACTGGATATAAACCTTATTAAAATAAGAATTTATTATTTTTGTTACATAATTGCTAATTGAAAATTATAAAACCCAATTTTTAAAGGAAAAATATTTCACAATGCTCATTTTATGGTTTAAAAATATACAATTAAGTGAATTTTATGATTTTTCTCTCAAGATACAAAAAAATTAGGAGACATAAAAGCAGTATTTTTATTTGCTTAACCTAAAGAAAGCACACAAATTTTACACACATTTACACAGTCAGTGGCGTACCGTTTTTGTTGGAAATATTCCTTTAGTTGCCTCTCGAGACGCCACTGGACTTACTAAATGTAATTAAGTTAGTGGTAAATTACTCCCTTAATGTCATGTCATTAATAATATAATTAAAACAAAATTGCGTAAAAAATAGTTAGGATATATATAAAAAAATTGAAATTTTTACACCCTGTAGTTCAAAAACTAAGACTTTTAGGACATATGTTCATATGAAGTTTTTTTCCTATTTTTTGATGAAGAATCACGTCCTAAAATTTCTCGCATTCGTTTTAAAACACCCTGCGTATTAATAATACGCAGTATTTTTAAAAAGACAGTTACTTTATGGCTTATCTATTGTTATTTATTAGATATGAGTTTAAAATTAAAAATAATGAATTATATTTATTAATAATAATATAATTCATTATATTATAAAAATATTTATTTACCAATTAAACTTTTTTTTTGGAAATAAAAACAAAGTAAAGAAGTCCGGCTCGCAATGCTATACAGGGTACGGTACGAAACTGTATTTTCTTCGTATCTTGCTTTGTTTTCGAGAAAAAAAATGATTAGTCCATCCATCCAATTCATAAACAACATAAAATATAATCCAAAATTAAAAAATAAACAATTTTGACTATAGTAAATAAGGATTGACGACTCTCGATAAAAAGCAAAAGGCCTAGTTTATTTTAAGGCAAACGTTGTTATATCTCAGTGGAAACTAATGTTTATATTTCTTGATACCCTATACACCTAAAAATGGTAATTTAAGAATAGTTAATAATTATTTTATAAGAAGAACGGTAAAAATATTTTCATATACTTATCGAATGACCATTAAGGGATCGGCGTTTTAAAAGTAAACAAATATTTTAGGTTCAGTGTTTGGTAACATTGTATCAATGCCAATAACAGGCCTAATATGTTCAAGCAGTATGGGATGGCCATATTCTTTTTATCTATGGGGATCTTTTGGTTTAAGCTGGTCTTTTTATGGATGTTTTTCGGATTTGATAGACCCCGAACCCATAATAATATAACCCAGAAGGAAAAGGATTATATTGAACATAGCCTGGGGCAGTGTAATGAAAAAGTAAGTCATGCAAAGTCATAAATTTACTTAGATAAATTAACTTGATTTTAAAGGGTGGTTTAACTAAAACGCACGATGGTAATTATAAACAAAACAAAAAGTTTTCAGAGAATTCTCCTTATACTTTTAATTATTATAGAAGGATCTATGACAATTATGTATAAAACAAAATATCGGCTACATGCTCGCCTACGGCCTCGGTGATCCGATGGTTATGGAAGTCATCGTCGAAGGTCAAGAGTGACCTGGGGATTTTAATAGTTTTATTGGGTATTGAGGCTTGGAGGAGCCTCTGGAGATACCGTTGTTCAATAGTATCGAGGTGACTTGCATGGTTAACCAGAAGGCTGGTTAAACGAGAATTAGAAAGAAGAAGAAGAAGTAGTTTTATTTGTGTTATTTTTGCAATTTCAAGAGGAAGGGTGACTGCCGCTACAAAGGAAGGTAGCTGGCGGAGGCAAGTGAAACTGCCGCTACAGGGTAACCAGTAGCAGGTGATAGTGTAACAAAGTGCCGCTAAGCACGTCGTCGTAGCCGGCGCCCAAGAAACTTAGAACGCGGAGTCTGACCACCTGGGGAGAGACTAATACCAACTTTAGTAAAGCGCTACGGCAAAAAGAAGCTTTAACTGTTTATGAAATCAAGACGTTAGGTTAGTGAGCATCAATACTTACCTGGAAAAACCGAAAATCCGGGGTTTAACGGATGGTCACCAGGAGAAAATCCAGGTTTTGAATACTTACCTTGGGATACCTCGGTGGAGGTAGAAAGCAAACCAGACGTTGACCACTGGTTCTGCTTCGTGGAATTTATAAAGGGAAGCATAACAAGGACAGTGACATCGGAAAATTGGAGATTGACCAACGGTTACTCCGAATTTTCACCAATTCGGACTTTGAAAAGTTGACCGCGCACCAGGGTAAGAGTCTGTAGGAAGTAACTCAGGAAGAAGGAAGTGACCGGATCGGAAACAAATTTTGAAAGCTAGGGAAAGGTGTCTTCTAACCATCGATACCGGAAAATCCTCTTTCGGAAAACGGTCAGCCGGGAAAACTTGGAATAACTCTGAAATAAAATGGGACTTACAAGGACCCCCGTTAAGCGCGTCCTAACACCGCTTAGACCTGGGGATCAACCAGAAACCGATACGAGGCCCCAATTGAGTGAGGCCAGAGGTACCGTGGGTGCCGGTACGGTACAGGCCACCAGTCCAACTGCCCCTAACACGCATCCGACGCTACAGGAAGAGCTAGCAAGGGAAATAGGCAAGGGTGCAATCCCTTGTATCCATAGGGTCGGGATACCTGGAGCTACGGCCCCTAGGGGGAGTTGGAGGCACGCTTGGATAACAGCTCACCTCGTTTTCGAAGATGTACGGCACGAAGACGCCGGCAACTCATAAAGGTTGGGCCAAACATAAACGCATCGAGGCAAATTATTTCAAAAAAAGTTAAATGCACTTTTCATGCCCTCAAAAATATAAAAAGCATTTTTGTCAAATAAGGTCTATTGTTTTATGTAATAAAATTAATTTTACTGTTATATCTTGTGAATAATATGTGGGTAAAACTTAAGAATACATTGTTATTTTTTTTATAAGGTTTTTAAACTAATATTTTAAAAAATCAAGTACACGAATGTTTGTTTACTTGTTTAAATGCGGTGCGGGGTATGTAGTCGGGCACCGAGCGGTGATATTAAGCCTACGGCATTTGATTACAACGGTACATTTCAAAACCGAGTCACGGCCGTGCTACTGTGCAGAAATCGGTGTAATTATATGTTTTTTAAACTGTGTTACGTTATATGTAAAGATTTAATTTATGATCAGGTTTAATTTAAAGCGAAGTGTAATTGACCCATAGTACTGCAGTTTGATTAAATACTGACTGACTAAATTTTTGCACCGCATACCCCTAAATTTCACCAGGTTAAACGCACGGCAAAGGGCTCGTTGCAGTTATTTGAGGCCCGACCTTAAACCCCACCAAACAGTTACTTTTTGTAGATGCATCGGCTTTTTAATAGTTACCCCTGGACTCTAATTTGCCCAAATGTGGCAAATTTGCTTGGTAACGAATTCACAAAATATGGGATAATTTGGCAAATAAAGGACATTAAAACTTAATTATGTCTTGGAGCCATTAAAAATAACGACCACAGCGTCGCAAAAAGGTATACCACCGAAGCCGTGGCGAGCATTTGGCCAATATTTTATTTTACACATAATTATCATGGATCCTTCTATTATAATAAAAAAATTAGATAAACTTTCCCTAAAACTTTTTTATCTGCAATTAACATCGGGCGTTCTGGTCGGACCACCCTTTATAATTTTAAATATTTTGTATTTTTTAGCATCATAAAATACCTTGGATGGATATACTTAAGTCTATGCCAGTTTGGGCGCTGATTGTTTCAAACTTAGGTGTAAATTGGGGAAGTTCCATACTTTTAACACAAACACCAACCTATCTTAGTAAAATTTTAGAATACAATATTAAGTCAGTAAGTTTATTTTCCCATTACCAATAAAAATGTTTTTTACTCGCATGTAAAAAGTTTACTTCTCCAAACCTATTTAAGTTCTAAAAGAGTCATTTTTCCGCACTAGTTTAAAAATGACTTTTCCGCACTACTACCACACAAGTGCGGAATGTACAAAAATATCAAACCGTATATTACCGAGTCGCAATAAAAGATTTTCATAAACTTCATGTTTAAAAGAAAATTTTACCTTGGCACAATTTACTCAAGAGGTGGAAGAAACACATTTCGCAGACACCAATATTCCCACAACAAAAAAAACTCTTTTAATCCGCTAACCTGCAAAATGCCACAAATTGGACATTTATCCTCAATATAAGTAGTACAAGTAGGCTATTAGGTTGCACTGTGTTAAAATTTAAAAAATATTTATATTTTTTATGTTTATACGCTTGTAGAAAAAATAGCTTTGCTAACACTTACCGATATTGTCTTTTCCGCTGATTAACCTAACTCCGCTACACGTCGTTCGGTGAACTACAGTGCGTGCGGAAAAGTGGCACTTTCAGCACTAGTTAGGAAATATACTATTTTATTACGCAAATAATAGCTTTATTTGCTTTATTACAAAATTTACAGACATATTTAAGAGTATTGCTTTTGGGTTGCTGTTCATTGTGGTAATTTAAATTTTATCCCTTAATATTTATATAGACTGATCACGTCCTTTATATTTTTTTCTTGTAATAAATAAATTTAGATAATTTTTAGGTCTGATCTTTACAATAAAAATATTGTAAACAGGGTATTTCCTCACTACGGTACAACACTTTAGGAGGTGATTTCCTATGTCAATTTAAAAAAAAGTTTTTATAAACGTGTGTCCGAACTTGCTTCATTTCTAAGGTACAGGGCGTTAAAATTAAAAAAAATACGACTTGTTGTAAATATCCTAAAAACCTTTAACCAGTTTAGTTTAAAGTTGGTATACTTATTTAATTTAATAAGGCGCGTGTAAAACTTTACCCAGATTAACATTACTGGGTCCCATAGCTTCTCATACTAGTGAGAACCACAGCAATTATTAATAAAGAACGCCACTGACTTTAAATGTAGTCTTTATATATTTATAGGTCAAAATTGTTTTACTTTAAGTTGCCTTAATAAAAAAATATTAAAAAGCTTTATAAATAGTTAGTGGCGTATTTTTCTTCCCAATAATATTGGCTGTGGTGCCTACTGAAAAGGCACTGGATCCAATAATCTTATTGTAGAAAACCTTTAACCACACTTTATTACAATAAATAAATATACTTTTAAACTAAATCACATAAGTAGTTTCTAAGATACCTATAAATTATAGTCTCTTTTTAAAACGGTTACCCTCAAAATCATAGAAATGAAGCAAATCCGAACTTATGTTTTTAGAAACATTTTATCAAAAATGTCATATGGAATTACCTCCCAAAGCTTCGTAGCGTGATTAAAAAACACCTAGTATTAGGTTTATTTAAATCTTAGCAAAAGCATGGTCAGTACTTACTGTTACTATAAACGTAAAATTATTTTTTAACGTATAGTAAAAAAAACTGTCCCCATTTGTGTGCATGTGTGCTTATGAGGGCCAAGTGGAATTTATATAAATTATTATTGTCAAGTTAATCAAAAATAAATAAAATAAATACAAGTAACGTTTTGATATCTACTTAAACCTTGTACCTGTTTTTTTCTTTTAGAATGCAGTTCTCTCAGCTGCTCCCTATCTAGCTATGTGGTTATGCTCCTTTGTTTTTAGTTTCATCTGTGATATTATTATTAATAAACAATGGACCAGTAGAGGGACTGCACGCAAGATATTTAATACTATAGGTAAAAGAGCTATCAGCAATAAATTAAAAACGCCATTTTTTTATATCGATACCGAAATTCGCACAAATATTAAAAAAAAGGTTTTTTACCATTTTTTATAAAATTATTTTAAATAAAGACACCATAAAAGAAATTTTCTAGTTCTCTCTTCTCTCTTATTTTAGAGAAAAATTAAGTTAGCCGATTTGCGAATTACTGTATTGAAATTTTACACCCAGATTAAAACAGTAGCAAAAAAATAGATATATCGAAAAAGTGGTTCTAGCGATGCTTTAGGCAATAATGGGTTCACGAATTTTTACATAGGTTAACAGTATACGTCACTTATAGTAGGGTAGCTCACGATGCTTAATAAGGATTTACTCGAGCGTCATAGAAACCTATTGGGTTGCAAAGCTTAGATGATAAGAAAAGAAAATGACATATAATGTCTTTTTTATTGTTGGGGAAAGCGGGCATAAATTTTTAAATATGTCAAAATATATTTTTATTATTTTGGCCTGTGGAAATCGTCAAATCGTATCAGATTAAATATTTTTGGTTATGTTTGAATTATTTTGCTGAAACTTAAAAAAAATGCCAGGCTTGAAAATGTTGAAATGACGTTTTTTTGAACAACTTTGTAGCCCTCCACTTTCTTTACGTCACTCTCAATTTGTAAAAAATTAGTTGGAACATACACTGTTTAGCATGTAATTAACTCATTCCAACCTAATCTGACGCGCTCGAACATTTCTGGTGGATATATTTTAGTTTTTTCCGATCGGCCTTATATACGGGGCTTATATTTGGTGGAGGTACTTTTACCGGGTACAAGGTATCTTCCGGTATATTAATTTGCCGCGCTCGACTAAATCCCAAAATACCCTCTTGGGCTCCCCTACCATTATTAAAAATCCGTAAACACATTATTGCTTATAGCGTCACGAGAATCGCATTTAGCATTTCTAAAAGAAGAAAAAAAAATTGTCAATATTTCAAAATTAAATTAACCAAAACTACGTTTAACACTACAGTCGCAATTTGGCTACAGTTTAATGGCCTACATGCTATGTAGCTTGTTGTGCAACTGTCAAACGATAATGGCATAATATTTGGGGTTGTTGTTTAACAAATTGTACGACATATTGAATGTGACTTTGTGCAAATACTCCTTGTTGCACAGACTGTCTGTTATACTTTCTCTATAACCTGTTGTACAACAAGCTGCATAGTCTGTGGACTGTTTTAGTCTGACTTTATTAATTTATTTATAGGTTCGTTATGTCCAGCTCTTGGTTTGCTTGTTCTTGGGTTTATAACTAAAGATGAAGCTACCTTATCAGTAGGGATTCTAATACTTGTGGGTGGCACCATCGGAGCTGGATTTTGTGGTTTTCAAGTAAATCATATTGACTTATCTCCGAATCATTCTGGAATGCTTATGGGAATAAGTAATGGATCCACAAGTATTTTTTCTGTGATATCTCCATTGATCGTGCAATATATTGTTACTGACCAAGTAAGTAGGTAATATATATCACTAATTTAAAAACCACACCTAGAAATAATGTATCAAACTTTTCCAAAAATAATATACATCTCTAAGGTTAGTATACAGTATAAAAATTAGGATAAACATTAAGAAAAAATTGAGCCGACTTCAAAAATATTAATAAACTTACTAAAAAGTTCAAAAAAAAGTATTAAGAAAATAATAGTCGGGTTATAACATAAATATGGTATTAAAGTATATATTAAAAGCTTAAGTTTATTTAGTTATTTAAGTATTAACATTGAGTAGTTGAGTACATACTGGTTAAGCAGGTAAGTATTGGGATATCGTCGAATAAAGCAACAAAAAGGATGTATGTGACTAATCCAATCAGATGTGTTTACATGCAGGTATTCACGTTAGATTGTCTTTTTTCTTTACATTGCCTATGTGTTATGTTATTTAGCTGATTCTGTATATGTTATTACCAAACTTTTTTATTTATTTGCTTATGGGTTTTAACTTTTTAGTAAGTTTTATTAATTTTTTGAAAGTCGATTTAATTTTCGTTTAAATGTTAATTTTTCGCTTTTTAATTTATTATTGTTACAATTGAATTGGTAATTATATTATTGATTACACATTTAATTGCCTTTAAGTTTGGTAAAAAGGGTAAATTTTGCACCAAGATTGTCAATTCTGAATGCGCCCCTAATCTTTACCCAACTTTATTATTGATTATCTAAGCATATACCCATCTAGAGGCAGCTTTGCCATAGAAAAAACGTAAGGCAAAGAGAAAAAAATAGGTCTAGTATCTTTTTGTCTCGCGACTCTAATTTGGATTTTTATGGGACCACTGCGAAAGTGCATTTTTTAAATAGATAAAGATTTATTTTCTCTCTCAGGGCCAGCGTACAAGAGCTTGATGATACCTAACGGAGTACCGTCAGTACCATCTTTTCTCTTTTCGTCGATATAATGAAAGTACGATTGTTTTATTTATTTTTAAAAACTATTTTCTAAAAATCTGTTTGTCTAAAATAATACTTAAGTTGAAGTGACCTAAAAAAATATTTGCACTTTCTTTTGTTTAGGTCTAAGGTATAGTCTTTTATCAAGAAAAATTTCAGAAAAACTACAAACAACAAAAAGGAAACAACTAAATAATGTGGGGATCTTTAGTTAAGATAGAGGCGGGACTTACAGATTCGAACGTTTTAAGTGGACTTAAAAATATTAAAAGTAAAGAAAAGAAAGCGCGTTTGCACAATGCACAGTCATGCTTTCGTAGCATATTGGGTACTAGTGGTACTAGTAAAGGTGTTAAAGGAAATGCAAGTTTTCAAGTAAAATGCTATTTGATCGAATAATTAGTTAGTTAATAATATTTACCCCACCTTTAAACAGTATTATTTAAAAATAATTTTTTATAATTTTTATACTTTAACCATATTTTATAAATAATATAAATTATTTAATTTTAGACAAATCAAGGACAATGGAGAACAATTTTTATGATCTCAGCAATGGTCTACATTATAACGGATATTTTCTATATCGTATTTGCTTCAGGGGAAGTTCAAAAATGGAATGAAAAAATGGATGAGCCTAAAAACCCAATAGGCAAGCTCACAAAATTAAAAAAAGAAAAAGGAATAACAAATAAAACCGTATAACTGAGATTCCTATGTATTATTAAATTAGTATAATTTTAATTTTTCGTTTAATCTTTTCAACAAGAAAATATGTGGTTCTCTTGTATTATTGAAACTGATTTTTAAGATATGATGCTACTGTACTTTTTATATTTATTATATTAAAGACCTATTAAGTACAAAAAAATAATTTGTTTTATGAAGAAGAACATACGAATACAATATGTTAATAAAAAAAAACATATTATTGTGTTTTTTAATACTACGTATAAAAAACGTGTTTTTATTTTTTGGGTTTTTTAAATCACCTTCTATGGGCTTACAAGCTACAAACTTGTATTTATTTATTTTTTTAAATTTTTTAATCGTCGAAAAAAAGTTATTTTTCTTCAAAATGTTGGCTTTAACTAAAATACATAAAGCTATAAAAAACGCCAAATATCATAAATGGTCTCTTTTGTTGGGTACACGCCAAATGTCTATCTAAAAGAATGGGACCGCTTCGGTCCTGGTCTCGGGGTATAGCGTATATGTGTGTACATATATGACATATAAATATTTTTTAACCTTTAGTTACGATACTCTAAAAATAGTTTGACATTTGTGTCGTTTTTTCAACTAAAAGCCTAAAAAGAATGAAACATTTTTAATTTAAATATTAGTAATTTTATTATCTTAACTTTATTTTAACTTAACCACGGTGGCAGACTAACCACCAAAAAGTCGTTTTTGAAGTAGATTTTTTTGGGTATTTTAAGGGTTTCTTCTTTTATTTTGTTTCAGGCGACTGGCCAGTTTATAGGGGTCAATAGGCCCGAACAGGGTCAGCTCGCTATACCCCGTTACCAGGACCGAAGCGGTCTCATTATTTGTAGATAAACTTTTGGCGTGTACCCAACAAAAAGACCATTGAATAAATGAATCCGCCCAAACAATATAGAGCATTCTATCTTTAGTAACACACATGGTGGTTTAAAATCGCAAAAATACTACTAAAAAAGAACAAAAAAAGTTTTAAAAGTACTTAGTTAAATAGCATGAAAGTGTACAGGGTGTCCCATTTTGGTTGTCCCTTATGGGAAACTTGGAAACCATAAGAGATATTAAAAATCTGATACCCCATCCTCGAGCTCTTTTTTGGAGAAAACATTTATGGTAAAACAGATCATCGCTATCGCGAAGCGTTTCAGAGATACAGGGTGATTCTCGATTTTTTTCACTTTTTGAAAAGGCCCTGTAGCTTTGTTGTTATTAGAGATACGAGAAAACTAATTGCACACTATAAAGACACTTTTTTCCGTAGAATCCAGTGGCGTAGCCAAAAAATTTTTTGAGCTGTCATTTTTGACATATGACCCAAACATGTTTTTTTTTATTAGGGACACCCTATAAATGATTAGGTAATTAAATTGCTTGTTTTTTTTCTGATTAAAATAATATATCATAGTAGGTGGTTTAATAAATTTTTTACGTCAAATATTGGAAAAATTATGATTTTAAAGACGCATTTTTTTATTTTAAAATTTAAAAATTTCCTACCACTTTATTTATAAATATATAAGTATGAAAGTTTGGTAAATAATATATATGATGTAGAAGATTATTAATACGCATAATAAAATGATACACGGTGTCTCAAAAAATTAAAATATTTTTTTATTTTAAAATTTAAAATTTCCTACAATTTTATTTATGAAAATAAAGGGATGAAATTTTGGTATTTGATAAATGTGATGGTGAGAAATATTATTATACATGAAAAAATGATACAGGGTGTCTCAAAAAATTAAAATAATTCTTTTTTATTTTTAACTTTAAAAATTTCCTACAATTTTATTTATGAATATATAAGGATGAAATTATGGTGGATAATATATATGATAAGGAAGAATATTATTATATATATAAATGATACAGTGTGTCCCAAAAAATTAAAAATAATTATTTTTATGTTTAAATTTAAAAATTCATAGCGTCCTTATTTATGAATTTGAAGCAAACAAATTTTGGTACTGTATTAGTATGATAATGTTGTTTAAAAAATAAAAATCAAAGTTATACAGGGTGTGTCAAACATTTTTCGATTTTTTTTTGGACTTTAAATTTTTTTTTTTTGTTTTTTTTGCTCTATTGGTAAAGTTGACATGGAGAATTCATAAAAAATAAAAAATCAAAAATAAAAAAAACTTGATAAATTTTTAAGTTTATTTAATATAACTTGTTTATTATTCTTGTTGTAAACTAATTTTTTGTTTTTTTCTACGGAAATGTCTCCTGAGCTAAGGGATGACAGATTCCTTTTAAAACAAAAATATAAAACAATTTGAAAAACAGATAGAAGCCGCAATGCGTCTTTAAAATCATAATTTTTCCAATATTTGACGTAAAAATTTATTAAAACACCTACTATGATATATTATTTTAATCGGAAAAACAAGCAATTTAATTACCTAATCATTTATAGGGTGTCCCTAATAAGAAAAAAACATGTTTGGGTCATATGTCAAAAATGACAGCTCAAAAAATTTTTGGCTACGCCACTGGATTCTACGGAAAAAAGTGTCTGTATAATGTGCAATTAGTTTTCTCGTATCTGTAATAACAACAAAGCTACAGGACCTTTTCAAAAAGTGAAAAATCGAGAATCACCCTGTATCTCTGAAATGCTTCGCGATAGCGATGATCTGTTTTTACCATAAATGTTTTCTCCAAAAAGAGCTCGAGGATGGGGTATCAGATTTTTAATATCTCTTATGGTTTCCAAGTTTCCCATAAGGGACAACCAAAATGGGACACCCTGTACAATAGATTTTTTTTTTGAATTAAGCTTAGATTTAAAAAAGTATAATTTTTTTTTAATAAAAGGAAAAAGTATAATCTTAATTTTATTTTTTATTGCACAATATTGTACTTTAAAAACTTGGGACAAAACGTAGTTTTATTCATTTTAATGTGATCTACGCGTTTTCTATAGAAAAAACTTGTTTATATATAAAATGGGCGTATCATTTTATATTTTCTTAAAAATAATAGCTGTAAATAAAGCTGCATAAAGCAAGTAAACTAAAATGTTGGAATAGTTTCATATTGTAGGCGCGGTACGCCGTGCCACCCAAAATTATTCTGAAATAGTTTTAAACACGATTTCTTGTTTTTTAATCTTATCTAAATAATTTTATATGTTGTTTGTATTTAAGTGTTATTTATTATTAAAATTTAAGTAGATAAAAGTAATTTAGTAACTAATAAATCTTTGAGGCAATCATGATACAAAATGTATCAAAAAAATTGTAGTTGTTTTTTATTTTTTAACTATAGTTTATATTTTTGCACTGTAAAATGAAAGAAAATTTATAAAAGACTAGCTTTTTAACTTTCCTTTTAATAGCAAAAAATTAACATATCACCAATAAAATTAACTTTGTGGTTACCCTATTTTTGAGTAAATATTAGTATCATGTGTGCCCTTATAACCTTTTTTTTAAAAAAAAAACAAATAATAATTTTTAAGCAAATTACGATGTTGAAAATTTAAAAAAGTACTTATTTTTAAAAACAAAAACTTACCTTTTAAAATAAAAGAAGTAAATTTAGTTTAGGATTATCACTATGACCTTTGTAAATCAATTAATGAAAAATCATTCTAGGTAAAAGGTACATTTAAAAAATAAAAATCTAATAAATTAATTTTTTTAATATGCCAACATGACTGGTTTTCTAACCACTACATTAAATGTTGTGCTTTTCTTTTAAGTCAAGCAAATAAATATTTTTAATATAAATGTTGTCTTTTTTCTAAAACAGTTGATTCACTATATCAAATTCGGTTTGAATTTGGTAAAGAATTTAAATCTGATTTTGTATTTGAAAAAATAGCCTAAAAAAATAATTTTTAGGGACATTTGACATCCAAATTAATGGTATTTTTGTAAGACCATTGTGATCAACGGGGTGTAGTTATCATCTCTTTTGTTTCCCAATAATCCAAAGATAACTGTTTTAAGAGCTTCACAAGCTTTCTTTTTCTCCTTTTAAATAAAGCCAACGGCGGGATATTTTACCAGTTGACGAATTTGGGGACCAACAAAGTGCCGTACTCCGCGATTTGAATGTGTTTTAACAGGTAACTAACACGTGTGCCAACATGAATAATTAAATTTTCTACAAAACGAATACACTGATTCCAGATCATATAGAAAATCATTTCTATCTTCAAAAGTAAAGCTGATTAAAATTTTGTATAGAGATTTTTAAATTTAGCAGATAAGAATACATAGAAATGGGCTCTTTTGTAGTTTTAAACAAGTTTATTGTTAGGCAGTATAATCGGAGTTAATCTAATCTAATCTAATCTAATCTAATATATTATATAAAATGCTAATGTACGTTCGTGTGTCCACGATTTTCGCTATCATCCGCAACTCCGATCAACTTCCCGTCGGGGTTACAAATACCCCTTGGTCTCCCATTGTGAGTAAGGGAGTTTGGTCGGGGTGGGTGGAAGTGGGTGGTTGTGGGTGGCAAAAATGTAAAATATTATCACTCATTCTTGACAAATTGGCGGAGACACAAAGTTCTGAAAATTTTTGGAATCATCTAGAAAGTAAGTGTAGTGGCGCCATCTGTTGTCGAGTATTTGAACTTCATTCAGAACAACGGTTATTTGGGTCTCATATAAACTCCCGAGCGAAGCCAGGAATCATAGCTAGTTTTTTCCTAAAGATATACTACCAATATAGATTACAAAAAGGAAAAAGAAATCAGTCTTTTTTTAACATTTAGTTCACAAAAAAAAATCTTGAAAGAACGTGAGTAGTGTGGATGAATAAACAAAACTTTTATGGTTGTTAAATGATGGTAAGTGGGAGAGTAATAGTATAAATTACATACCGATTTACATATAATAAAAATCATGTTGACCAGTGATATTGAAAATATCTTCTGTATTGGTTTGGCGGATTCATTTAATTGATGGCATTTATTTGGGTACACGCCAATTAGGAGCATTTTTCTAAAACAAAATTAAGAAAAACCTCAAAAAATCCAGAAAATTTAAAATAGGTTACAAGAAAACTAAAAATCGACGTTTCGGTGGCAAGTCTACCACCGTTGTCAAGATAAAATTAAATTAAAATAAAAATTTAAATAAGTACCTATATTAAGGTAATTTAAAATTTTAGCTTTAGTTTTTTGCAACTAGTAAGAAAACAATTAGTTGCAAAATTAAAATATTGTACTAAAATTGTGATGTTTCAGGAAGCATTAAAGTTAAAAATATCTCTCCTGAAAATTTTACTAAAAGTGGCATATCAGGTTTTGCCATCTTACCACAGAGTTTATTTAGTGATTGTTTTTAAATGCGTATTGACAAATTTTAGATTTGTGAAATTCTGTATTTTTGATGCGTTTAGCTAATGGTCTACAAGTTTTACTTTAAATTCGTCACATTCACAAGGTATTTTATAAATACCATTTTTTGTACTTTCAGTGTTATTGCTAAATTGCCTGTTCTTTTCAAAAAAAAAAAATTTCTGAAATAAAGTTAAATCAAAGATACAACTCTATCTACCAAAAATCAGCAGACACAGGTCAGGTACCACCCACATGGCATCGGTTCCGAGAGCAAGGTGATCCGTAGGCCGCGCGAAGGTGAAGCTGTTCTCCGCGATCACCCGGCGATTGTTAACACTTTGGTACCTCTCCGCTGGTACTAGAACAGGATCGAATCCTATCGATAACACATCGCATTAACTCACACGTGCGTGCTTGATACCAGTTTGCGAATGAAACTTATCTCTCGTGAATTGCGTCCTTTGTTTTTAGTGTGATTTTTGTGTGATTGTTTTAAAGACAGGATAATAAATAAGTGCAGGCACTTAAGGATATTTTTTTACGTGAGTATTTGATATATCCTTAGTTTCTCTTTATTAAAATGAACATTAAAATTAAATTAGGTATAATAGGTTGTATATACGCAGAATTTTAAAAACGTATCGGTTAAACTGCAAGAAATATGTTTAATTTGTCCAGATAATAATAAATCCATTTCAAAAACCTATCCCTAACAAACTGAGGAGCGTTTATTTAAAAATGACATGTTTACACTTTAACAAGAATCACTTATGTCAATTTTAAGATATCTTTTTTAAATTCTATCAATTAACATTTTTAACATTTTACCGCTTTAGTGATCACCAGACGGTATGAATATTGATCAAAACAATACCTCCTGCTTAAATCACTTTTTATTCATTAAATCAGGAAAGTCAAATAGTAATTTCTTATGGTCAATTACCAGTTTATATGGGAAGCCAGGTGTCCACTTGTCACTTTTTCCTCGCTTTTTTCAATTTTGATCAAAGAGCACGTCAAACAAATTTTTACATCGTTAAAAAACATAAAAATCAGGGAAGAAACACATTATTATTAAACAAAAGTAGACATTTTAAACTGATTTTCTTTTAAACAAAAAACTGTAATTATTGAAACAAACGCATGAGTAAAAATACACACATTAATTAAAGGTTTTTAGGTTAAAAAAATATATATATTTATTTTAAAGCCCTCTCGCGTCCAAAGTCAGTCTGTAGATGGATAAATTAAAACATTAAATTTTTGGCGGAGCAATGTTGACTCACGTTGTACACGCCACTTTTGAACACCCTGTACAGATATTTTTTTAAATATGCTTTGACCTTAAAATTTTATTAGAACTTAAATAATTAATTTGCAACTCCAACTCTGTTTAAATTGTTTGTTTTATTTAGAATATGAAAAAAATGCACTAATTATTTACAAATTACTAAGCTAAAGGCCAAATAAAGTTTACTTTTAATAAATGTTTTAAAAAGATTCTGCAGGGTCCTTGACGTACATGTTTGTAAGAATAATTTGATTAATTTTGACATCTTTAAAATAAAAAATGTAAAAATTATGGGAAAATATTTTGTGTTATTTCATATTAGTAAGAATGATTTATTCAATAAATGTGTATAGAATATGTTACATATTTTTAACCCTCATCGAATTTGTTTTAAGAGAAGACAAAGTGTATACAAGGTGGGGCAAAAGTTATCATCCGAGGTTCTTTTGGTGTTTTTTTTTTAATGAAAACTTTAGTTCTGCTTGTAAAGTTTGTTTGATTAATCCATTAAAATTTGGTCCATTAAGTCGGGAAATGATAATAGTTGATGACCATACGGCCTGTTTTATAGCATGTTCTGCCACTTTCGCCAGAACTTTGGGCGACAGGTACATTCCTGGCAAATATATTCCCTAAGGGTTTCGAGAGTCTAAGGCTTATTAACGTAAATCTGCGACTTTAAAACTTCATAAGACATGACACGGTTTAATTGGTGGATCTTGAGCAAAAGAACATCGGGTGATTACTTTTGCCCCACCTTGTAGATCTACATATATTTATAATATATGTAAATCAAGATAAGACATTTTAATAAAAATTTAGTATATTGTTTAATTAAAAAAAATATTGTTTAAATTACTAAATACGTTTTTATTTAAATTAAGCATCTATTAACACCATTGACAACAAGAACATAAAATCTAAAATATGCAGCATCCTCGTGTAATTTTTATAAATATTCATTTCTCTGTTACGTTGTAAACCTACTTGATTCCTAACTTAAAATATGACACTTATATTATATAATATTTAAAACCTGAAATTAACTAATTGGCTACCGACTACATGTTAAGACTTCTTTTAAAGTGTACGTATTGGTGATGCAAACGAAGTTACGTATTAATTACTGGTTGGGAATATGCTTGTATAGTGGAATTTTTAAATTATACTTCTCTGGGCATAAAATGTGTTTCCTGTTTTAGTAAAGGGTACTCTAAAAACTGGATTTATACTGGGTACCCTACTATACAGGGTATAATTTAATTGATGGCTAAAAATACAGGGTATGATTCCTTAGCTTATTTTAGGAAGAAAAGTTCATATGAATATATATCCTAAACGTCTTAACTTTTGATATACAAAGTGTTAAAATTAAAATATATATATATATATATATATATATATATATATATATATATATATATATATATATATATATATATATATATATATATATATATATATATATATTTAATATCCTAACTATTCATTACCCAATTTTGTTTTAACTTGACAATAATATTAAGGGGTAATTTATCACTAACTTAATTACATTTAATAAGTCCAGTAGCGTCTCGAGAGGCAACTGAAGAAATATTTCCAACAAAAAAACGATACGCCACTGACTGTGTAAATGTGTGTAAAATTTTTGTTTGTTTAGATTAAGCAAATAAAAATACTGCTTTTATGTCTTTTAATTTTTTTCGTCTCTTGTTTGGTTTAAGAGAAAAAAATTAAATTCACTTAATTGCATATTTTTAAACAAGAAAAGAACCATTGCGGGATCTTTTTCTTTTAAAAATTAGGTTTTATAATTTTTAATTAGCAATTATGCAAAAAATCTAAATACCTATTAAAACAAAGTTTATATCCATTGTAATAGTTTATAGTAAAATAAGTGTTTCCGAATTTTTTGGGTTTTTGAAAATTTTAACACTCTGTATCTGAAAAGTTAAGACGTTTAGGACATATGTTTATATAAACTTTTTCTTTCTAAAATAAGCTAAGAAATCATACTCTGTTTTTAAGCCATTAATTAAATAACACCCTGCATTTTGATCTCAAGTTTGATCCATTTTAATCGCAAATAAAGTTATGAGGATGCGGTTTTCGCAGAAAGCATCAGATTCCTTAAAGGTTTTTTTCATATTCTCACCATTTGGTTGTGATATTCTCCCAACCCAAAGAAAATTGCCAATTTTTTACTTTGTTTTTTTAAATTGAACACAATATATATTTGTCAATATTCTTAAAATTAAATATTTTCACTCTAAAAAATGTAAGATAAATAATTATGATTTTTAAAATCTACTTGATTTATTGGTTCTTAAAAAATTAACTGCATTTCAATTAAGGTTATTATTTGGCCATGAAAATTTACAACTTACAAAGCTACAAAGAAACAAAAATGCTGCAACAAAGCTTTACCTTTGTCCAAACCAATAAAGGTAATTGTTTTACAAAAACACAATTTTAAGGAGTCCTAACTCGTATACAAGTACTTTAAACGTTATTCAAGAAGAACCGAATTTTAGCTTCGGCCTTTAACAGCACATATCGCTGTAAAAAGGGCTTTAAGGGGGGTAAGGTATTTAATTTACAACTCACGGTTTCAAAGTCGGTGCCCCTGATAACTCCAAAACTACTGCACCGATCCTTTTGAAATTTTAAACACTATTTCTGTACATCATTTACGAGGTAACGCTTTCGAGTTTTTTTAAGCGCATTGGTTTAAGGGGGGTAAGGTATTCAATTCACAACTCACATTTTCAAAGTCGGTGCCCCTGATAACTCCAAAACTACTGCACCGATCCTTTTGAAATTTTAAACACTATTTCTGTACCTCATTTACGAGGTAACGCTGTCAAGTTTTTTTTTCATAATTTTGATTTTGCAATAACAAATTAGCCGATTTTTTCCCACAAAATTGTGTTTTTCACTTTAAAGTGTTCGAAAAAATGAAAAAAATTGGAAATAAAAAAACTCGACAGCGTTACCTGGGGAAAACTATTATCTAACGAATGAACTTTGATTTTTGATTTCGGATGATCCAGCACCAAGTTATGAGGGGCACCGCAATTCAACTTTTTTTCGAGACACGTCCGAACAATTGCTGCCATTGCCATTTTTTTAAAATATTTTTTGTAAAATTTGATGAAACATTCTTCGAATGTCATACTTTATTGTACCATTGGTTGAGTAAATAAATTTTAACTGTGTCGTCAGAAAAAAATCACGAAAACATGGCTTTTTTGTACGATTTGAACTTGTTACATTATTTTTCTGTGTTTTATATGAATCTGAGAGATTGCTCACATATTCTCGGACACCCTGTATTTTGACAAAAAATACTTAGAGTACTACTAAAAGTAATTACAAAAACTTAACACATGTTATGTTTTATACTCCCATACCTTTATTATGACGGATATGATTCAGAATAACATACATTACTATTTATGTTTGTTGTAAGTCAGTCATAGTCACAGTCCGGCATTTTTATTACTAATTGTTGAAAGGAATGTTAAGCAACACAGTACTGAAAATAATCACTAAAATTATATCTCGGAAATACCTAGAATTATATAAGTTGTATAGCCAAGTAGACAGTAGATAAACATCATGATAAATTGAATAATTATAAACAATAAGGAAAATATAATGTGTGAGAAATTAAGATAAATTTTATTTGTTATTGTCCAAATATTTTTGTTTGTATTTTGTAGTTTTCAAATAGTTATTAAATAATGACTAAAATTTTGGTTTCATTATAATTAATAGTTTTCTCATATGCAATACAACTTCTAACATAGGGCAGTAAATATTAAGTTTATGTAATATTTAGGTTTTTTTTGTTACATTGTAAAAACTTATTATTATAACTGAAAAGGTAATTGTAAATTAACCACTAAATTTGTGGTGGTGATTCTACATAATAAAAAATGGTTCAGCTTCGTACATTTCCTTAATGTTATTGGTTTTTAAGCTACAGCCCCTTAAAAGTCAAATTTTATAAGCTTGATTTTATAATTTGTTTACTTTGGCGAAAATTGACATAACTTATATTTAAAGCATAGACTAAATTCACACATCCCGCCAAAATTATCGCATAGGCTCGAGTTTCTCCGTGAGCTTCAATACAAAAGTGCTTTTATGTAAATGGCCATATCTGTTTTAATAATTTGGTTACTAAGAAAATAAAAAAAAATGTTTAAGGAAGGTAAATCTATAACTTTGGCGTTACCGTTGTTATATACTGTTAACAATACATCTTACAGGGTTATTAAAAGTTAAAAAAAAACGAATAATTTTTAATTTCTCTGTATGATGTGCTGTTAAAAGACTAATCAAATTTGTAATGATAAAACATTTAAAATAAGTAGGGGTATAATTTATTCGCAAATAAGATTACTGCCTTTCAACAGCACATCACATAAGGCGATTAAAAATGATTTATTTTTATCAAAAGCTTTTAATCACCCTGTAGAATGTATTGTTAACAGTAAATAACAAACGTTACGCCAAAGTTAAAACTTCACATTTCTTAAAAATTTCCTAGTTTTAATTATCCTAATTAATAAAAGAGATATGACCATTTAAATTAAAGCATTTTTGTATTGAAGCTTATAGAGAAAATCAAGCATATGCGATATTTTTGGCGGAACGTGTATAATAGGTATAAATAAAATATAAACTAAAAAATTATCGCAGAAAGAAATCAATGTATGTAAAGAGCTCTCGAGCGACATATAACTAATGTGAATTATTACTAAGTAAAATATTAAAGCAAAATTGATTTAGTCAATGATTCAAATAAAGGTTAAATCAGTTTTTACTTAACCAAACATTAAAAATAAAAATTTAAGGCGCTGTACTTAAAAACCAATAAATAAATAAAAACATATACAGACTGTCTACGAATGGATTTAATAAGAGAACAAATAGACCAAAAAAATTTCATTTTTCAAAAAAAAGACATTTATCATAAAAATTTTTGCTTGTAAAAAAATGCAAAAAAACAATAATACAAACATTAATGCATAATTTGACTAAAGCTGGCGTGTACAGTTGAAAAATTGTTTTGTAGGAATTTAGATAAAGCATGTGTTTAAAAAGAAAATTAAAAAAGTTTTTAGGTAACTTTATTATAAAAATTAAAATAATTAATTTTTGATAACTTCAATATTACAAATTATAAATCTTTTTAATGCTTCTTTTAAATTTAATAAAGGTATTCAAAATGCTATTCTAAATACATTTGTGAAATAATATGTTGCTTCAAAATGAAAAATAAAGGTAGTTTGCCAAACTTCTAAAATAACACAACAAATATTTCTATACACTAACTAAAAACTAATATAAAAATCATTACCTACCATACTATTAGCAAAAATTCAAAAATATGAAAATATATTAAAAATTAATTACTTTTTTGTTAAAAAAAAGCATGCGTAATTAACAAATAAATGTGCATACAGGATGTCATTTAACTGATGGCTAAAAATACAAAGTATGAGTCCTTAGCCTAGTTTAGAAAGAAAAATTAATTTAAACATATGTCCCAAACCTTTTAACTTTTGGGATACAAAGTGTTAAATTAAAAAAAAAAATCTATTTTGTTTTAATTTGGCAATATTATTAATGACATAAAGAGGGTAATTTCTTACTAACCTAATTTACATTTAAGTCAAGCGGCGTTTCCATGGGCAACTGAAGGAATATTCCCAAAAAAACACGGTACGCCACTGACTTTGTAAATGTGTGTAAACTTTTGTGCTTTCTTTAGATTTAGCAAAAAAATACTGCTTTTATGTCTCTTAATTTTTTTCGTATCTTGTCTAGCTTAAGAGAAAAAAAAGTAAAATTTACCAAATTGCACATTATTTTAAAACCACAAAAGAAGCATTGCGTCAATGTTAGTTTATATTTATAAGGCTGCGACATATCCTCAACTTTTAGGCGGTTCGAGGTCGGAGACGCAAGGAAGGGCACTCCACGGAGGAAAGTTGGCAAGACTCGGTAAAATCAAAGCTGATGATCAATCCAGTGCCGTCTAGAATTTGAGCATTTCATTTTGCATTGTTTTGGAAGTGATATTTGTTGAAAGATGTAATTCCAAATGTTTTTTATTTAAAGTAAAAGAATTTACAACTTAAAAATAATTAAAAACTGTAAACGGTTGTTCTACTAATACAATAAACCGTATATCTCCGGCACTAAACAACATGGCCGAAAAATGGGAAATGTGACGTCATAACACGTCAAAGCAATATGGCCGAATGTCGCGACCCTATATAGACCGACTTTGGCATTACGTCATCTTTCTCTTTTAAAAATTAGATTTTATAATTTTTAATGAGCAATTAAGTAACAAAAATAATAAATACCTATATAACTAAGGTTTATATCTAGTTTAACAGTTTTTACTAAAACAAATGTTTTCGAAATTTTTGGGTTTTTCGAAAATTTTAACACCCGGTATCTTAGAAATTAAAACGTTAAGGACATATGTTTATTTAAAATTTTCTTTCCAAAATGAGCTAAGAATGTATACCTGCATTTTTAGCCATTAAATAAATTACGCCCTGTATGTTCCTTAATAGCCACAGAAAACAAATATCTATCCAGTAACAACTGAAGAGGTAAGAAACAAAAGGTCAATTACAAGTTTGTTTTGCTTCTTTTTTTTGCTTTAAAGTCACTTTTCTTTTACAAAATAGGTAAATATGTTTTTAAAATGTTTTATAAATTAAAAAATAAAGAAGTTAAAATATTTTGATTTTTTCCTGCTAGTTATAAGTTCCATCTGTCCAAATTTTTACTAAATCCACTTTGAGTTAAATTGTTACTTAGACCGTTTTACTTGTAAACTCTTTAATTATTTTATTCAGCAAATTTCTACAACAACACCTAAATTTAAAAAAATAATAAAATACTAATTAGAATATAAGATATATTAACCTTAAGCTTTTTTTTGATACTAAAATAAAAAATTAAACACAATATGCCATATGAATATATACATTAAATTTATGTAAGAAAATACATCAATACAATAATATTAATTAAAAAACATAAAACGTCCATATTCTTTCATTAAATAAAAAAATATTATTAATAGCTTAAACTTTAAGTAAGTTTCATTTGACATTTATTTCATATCCACCTCCTAATTAATGTAAAACCGCAAGCCTACAATAAATATTAGATCCATTTCTTACTACTACTAGAGGTGTTATAGTTAAGACCATATTTATTTTATTCTAAAAGCGATGCCGCCCAGTACACAAAAAATGATGAAGTAAACAAACCTTTTCGAAAGCACATAGCCTCTAGATAAATAAATAAAAATATTACGAAAACAAGTATTACGTACTTAAAAACCTCCTCTTATTTTGTCTCTGGCGTGCCATAAAATCTGTAACACGTGGCGTAGTCGTCGGGTTGAATATTTTTTGCTGCAATAAATTATTGTTCACAAAATGGTTTGCTTTCTCTTTTTTCGTGTACTTGGTGGCATCGCTTACAAAATAAAATAAATATGGGTCTAACTATACAAGAGGGCAAATGGATCAAACATTTTTAAATTTTTAGGCTGCATGTTGAAAAATCTGGTCGCACGGTCCAAAACTAAGAAATGGTAAAATTTACCTTAACTGGTAATATACAGGTCGAGTTATAACTATAAATATGAAAAATGACCAAAAATAAAGTACTTTAGTTTTTAAAAATAGAGTGTATAAAATTTTTTGTTAAGTTAAGTCCAAATTAAAAGTAGTATATATAGTTACAAATAAAAGTTTTATAATTGTTCTTATTTAAGTCTAACGATTGAAAAATATTTAACAATAGTAAGCAACTATTGGCATGTAAATGAACTTTTGTTCGACCTTGACAAATAAAAAGCTATATTTTTTCCAAATTCATTGTTTTACATCGAGTATTGAAAAAGGGTCAATACGTATGTTAAATAATGACTAAAATAGTTTTTTTATTGCTTTCTCTTTAAACTTTAAAATAAAATGTAATCCCCAAAAATATTCACTTACACGTTTCGTCGGCAATATCTCCATGTGGCGTATCTCAGAAAAAAATTAGAATATTAACTAGAGCCGATATAATTGATTAAAAAGTTGCTTCTTAATACTACGAATTGGCATAAAGTAGATTTTCATACATTAAAGTTATACTAAAAAAATATTGACGACAATTTTTGCCTCTATTTTAAATATAAAAGTACTTTTTTTGGTTATATTTCAGAAATATATTTATAACTCGCTCTGTATATTGATTGTGGTAAAATTTTAAATTTCTCAGTTTTAGACTATGCGAGCAGTTTTTCCCAAAATGCCGCTAAAAGGTTCATACATTCTTGGTCCATTTGTCCTCTTGTAATACCTATCCTAGTCACACTGTATATTTTTTTAATGTCTTTATTAGAAAACTTTAACCGTGTTAAGTAATAATTTAAACACAGAAAAATAGCTTTAAAAACCAATGATTCACAAAGGAACAGTAATGCTTTCAAGAAATCAGTAATTATAGTTACTCATAGTTCAGCAGCTGCATCACGAATCAAGAAAAACTATAAAAATCAATAATAACATTAAGAAAATATATCCTTAACGTTTTCTTTAAATTAAGTAGTAACCTAATTGCTAAAAAAAAAATAAATAATTATTACAAAATTATAACAAAACAGTTATGCTTGTTTTGATTTTAACTAAATATATAATTTTAAAAACAGCTTAAAAATGCCAATGATTTACAAGCGTACAGAAATGCTTTTAATAAATCTTGTCAGAAGGAACCCCTTAAAAAGGTATTAAAAGTGTTCTTATGAGCTTTGTTCGCGGGTTCGATTCTGAACCGGTTCTGGGACTATTCGCATGCGCAGTGAAAGAAGCAGCGTTCGCGATTAGTAAAATCCTGAATTTTTAGTAACAGTTCTGTTTTCACGGGTTACAATGGAATCAGTTAGTTACCGGTTCGTAACCTGATTAGCAGTCCTGGGATTTTTGTTGGGACTAAAAGTTCAGTTCGGAATTTTATGCGCATTGTCGACATGGTTAGCTGTTTTCTGTTTTTGTGGTACAGAAATAAACCGTTGTATTACAGTGTATTTGTTTCTGCCACTTTTATGCGGGTTAATATACCTGTTGAATATATTTTTTTTATTTTTGTGATTCTGAGCCTATATAAACAAAGGATTTTTAATTGTATTCCGTATGAATGTATGTATGCAATAAAATAAATAAAGATTTAATTAAAAAATATAGACAATATTACAAGATTTTACCATTTCTTGTTGTTTAAATTGTATCTTTTATTAAATACACATACATATGTTAAAAACGAGAGGAGGCAGGGAATCCCTCGTCCTCCGCCGAGAGACCTCGAGTGGCTTTCGACAGTATAACAATTTACCTTTTTGTTTGAATTTAATTTTTTTTTGTGTAGTATCTAATTTAACTATGAAAAATCCTAACCAAAAGGCTAGGTTAGAATACATCCTCAGCTGTATAGAAAATCGTTCGCGGTAAATAAAAATTCCGAACTAATAAATAACTAGACATGCGGCTTTATAACAATTCTAAACCAGTTCGGTTCTGGTTCAGAATCAGTTCATTACTAGACCCGCGAACAAAGCTATTATAAAGTCAATTTCATTACGGGTCCAGGGACTATTTGTTTTTTTATTTTAAAGTATTACTAGTATCAGCGGGCGAAAAGTCCAATATATTAATTATGACATAGAACGGAAGCTTTCACGGCCTTGGTTAACTGAGGAATCTTAGTTCTTAAGTGTGAATCGCGTCAAATAAAAATCATTTACCGACGTTTTGCCATCGAGGCATCTTCAGGGATCTTTACTCAGCGAGATTGGAACACTGAATCATTTTGAATGTGCCTCGTTCAATTGATGGCGAAACGTAGGTAAACGATTACAATTTGACGCAGTTTTAACTTAAAAACCAAGATTCCTAAGTCAACAATGTTTTACTCTGTTACGTCCTAAAAATATATTTAAATCCCTATTAAAATTAATGGTTTTTACGTGATTACAATTGCACGAGTATCCAATCTTTCCTCAGATTGTAATACTAACATACATTTTTAATTTTTCTGTTGTACCAACCAAAATGACTTGCAAATTTTTTATTTATTTACGGCACTGTAAACAGATACAAAAGAATCTGACCAGCTAAAACTCTTTTGATTATTAAGATATTTTGCCTTGTATACCCCTAAAAGGATGTTGTAAGGATAACCCATATACACGAAGGTAAATCAATATTAGTTTTTAAGTCGTAAAAAATATTACTTTTATCTTATTTGATAAAAATAAAAAGAATAATACATTCATATTTTAAAATTAATAAGAATAATATACAGCGTGTCTTCTTATAGTACGAGATCCGAATAGGAGGTGACCTTCACCCATCTGTTTACTGATAGCAAACTGTTTTATAATAAAGATAGTATTTAAACAAAGCTGTTTCCATAGGGTTGCATAAAAAAAATTGGTTAGGGCCATATTTACTTAAAAAAATAACCTCAAATTTTTAACACGCCTTGTATAATGGCAACCCCTATATTTTTAAATACGTACAAATGCTAGTTATTAAAATATGTATATATTTTTAAATAATACAGACTGTACCAATATATATTTTTTAAGTTTAAAATTAAAAAAATTACTACAGTTGTATTTATAAAATCAAGAAAATAAAATGTACTAATATATTAGTACTGCCATGTACGATAAAAAAATGAAAATTGACAATATACAGGGTAACTCAAATATATTAAAACTTGTTTGTTTTTTTAATTGGTTATAGCATTGACCTAATCTTGTTAGGCAACCCTATGACAATACTTTGTTTAAATACTATCTTTAATATGATGGGTGATGGTCGCTTCCTATTTGAGTAAGTTCGCACCATATGAAAAACTTTTTTATTATTAATTTTATAAAAAAGCTATTCTTTTAAAAAAAAATTGCATAATCTTAAAACCTAAAATGCAAACATAGGATATCAATTTTTTGCAATGGTATAAGAGGTATGTCAAAAAATTATAAATTTTGCTCGAAAAATTTTATTTGGAAAAAATGTTAAGGATAAAAATAACATTCAAATATACAAACTTGTTTGTTTTCTGATTTTTTTAAAATAATTTTTGATGCGTTAACGGTGAAAAAATTAAATTTTTACATTAGTGCATACTAAAGTGCATAACTATTTCGAAAAGTAATATGTAAAGAAAGCTTAAGAACTGTCAAAACATCAAAAAGTCACAGAACCACTCATTATCGCAGAAAAATATTTTTTTTAAAATGAACAAGTTTGCATATTTAATTGTTGTTTTTAATCCCTAACATTTTTTCTCAATAAAAGTGTTCGATATTATAAAAAATAAAGGTACCTACTTTCCTCTTGAGCAAAATTCAATTTTTTAACATAACCCGTATACCTACAACCGCAAAAAAATAATATCTGATGATTGTATTTTAGGTTTTATGGTACGTTTACATCTGACGTTTATTGCATGATATTTATGTCAGACAGAAATTCTGGCGAATGTAAAAAAAAGTCTATCGGACATAAATTTGTGAGCACAACCACTTGACGATGGCTGAATACATAACATGTGAAAGCCAAAAATCGAAAAGAGAATAGAATAGAATAGAATAAAGTTTTGGCTTTACATTAGCCGGAATTTCTGTCTGAAATAAATTATCATGCAATAAATGTCAGATGTAAATCTACCATAAGACCATGCAGAATTTTTAATAAAGAATACCGTTTTTTCGTAAAGTAAATAATAAAAAGTTTTTTATATAATGCGAACTTAAGAAGACGTTTAAAGATAATACTAAAATAATTTTTAAAAAATGTCTAACATATTTTTATAAATTAAAACTTGTCAATGTCATAGGCATACATACAGAGTGTTACAGAATGTTGTTAGAAAAATTAATTGCAGATTCTACATGGAATAAACAAGAGGTCTAAAAATGCACTGTTGCCCAGATACAGGATGTTAAACTTTAAAAAATAAAGATTTTTTTAAAATATTTAAAACATTTTTAATCTAATGTTATAAAATCAAAATAAGCATTATTATTAGATTTAAAAGGCCTGTAACAATTTCACCTAAATTGATTTACCTAGTCCAGTTGCGTCTAGAGTGGTACCTCAACGAATTTTTCCGACAGAAAAATGTATACCTTATTTAAATTAAGCAAATAAAACTTTAGCTGTTTAAGCTCATTTTTTTCTGTCTTGCTTACTTTTTAAGAAAAAGAATGTACTTATTTGATGGTATTTATTGGGGTATACGCCAAATGGGGCATTTAAAGTCAAAATATTTTTGGGATATCCTTAACACTAAAGCTTAAATTCTAAAATTTTAGTTGTAAATATTGGTTAGGTTTTAAAATATTTATTTTTATTTAGGTTTATTTTGACAACGGTGGCAGACTTGTCACCGAAACGTTGATTTTTGTTTTTTAAATTTCATGTTTTTAATCTTTTGAGTTTTTTGCAGGTTTTTTCTATTTTATTTTAGGAAAAGGGGATCCATTTGTACACCCAAACAAATACTTATAATATAATATTTACTTAGTTCCATATCCCAGACTGACTCTAGAATCATAAAAAAATAGAACAAGTCATTATTTAAATAGTGGTAATGGTATATAGTTTAGTGTTTTTAGATATTGTTAAATAATAATTAATAAAATAATATTTTAAATAAATGCTTAACTAACTTTTAAGTATGTTTCTTGTGTAATCCAGAGGTATACAATAAAATAGATTTTGACAAGCAACAACACGGGTCACCAGCGACTCCAAACACCTTTAATTCTGGCAATTGACTGCGGAATACGTTATTTGCTGTTGCAATAGTGTGACGTATAATTTTGAAATTACATACAGGGTCACTTTACGTCACTGGGCAAATGTACCATATGGAACTATCTATTGGGACAATGAGACCGGTGGACCATCAACACTAACTTTGCATTAAAAACCAACGTAACTTATTGAACTACCTAAATTTAGTACGGGCATATCCCTAGGGATAGCCCGTACGGGGCTTAACTCAAACTTTAACTCTTTACTTGACTTTAGTAACTCTTTCTTATCTAATAAACAATCCCCGTCTTCAAAATTTTGTTCTCTTTAAATATTAAATTTTTCAGTATTTGTTTTGCATTTCTACGCTACTCAGCTTGTTTAATGTTTTTGTTTTATTATTATAAGAGTAACCTAGAAAATTGTTTGATTTATACTTTTTAAACCTTGACACCTCACATATTGTTTTATGTACCAAATTTCCCAATGTTAAGTAACCCAATTAAAATTTAAATTTCCCAAAAATGTATATTTTTAAAATTCCCAAAATGTATACTTTTTATACTAGGTGTTCACATATGCCCCTTCCCTGAAAGCGTTGGACCCACAACGCTATTAGCAATGAGCCAAATTTACTTTAAACCCTTTAAAAAAAATTAGCAATATTATCGAAAAACGATAGTTCCAAATAGCTTACAAAAATTTAAAAATCTAACAATATTTTACCTATTATGTAAATTACCGTAAATAACCTTAACTTTTCGAAGTTTTTAAAAATATGAAAAAAATTATCTAAAATTTTTTCAATAAATGTAAGCAAAAAAAATAAACAAATAGCCCTTAATCCAAAAAATAATTAATTAACTTGACTTTTTTCTAAAAAATAAAAGATTTGTCATTGATTATAAGAAAAAGGTTCAATTTTTTTCATTGTTAACTGAATAATTTCTAAATTTGGGATTTTCTCCAAGTAGTTTTATTTAAATATAGTTGTAACGGTTAAGATTATTTTTAGAGAAAAGTGGCCTAAATTTTATACCTCCCATATTAAACACTTTAAATGCATAGTGTTATTGTGCTACATAATATGTACTTAACAAAACATCTGACTTGGTAAATAAAAAATGTTTATTTGAAACTAGCTAGCTCTGCATTATTAGATATGGTCTTGACCTTTCTCGGATATTATATATCATCAAAACAATGACCCTATCATCACTTAATATTACATATACGGTGGGTTAAAAAAGAGTTATTATCAAATTTTACTTTTAGGCTACTTTTCTCTGCATATTAAATCATTATTTTTATCAATATATATATTATACTTTTCTAATAAGCAAACAACAAAAAAAAACACCATTAATTAAAAACATTACAGATTTACCTAAACACTATACAAGTACCATAATATTCTAGATTGTCCATCTTTTGTTGAATTGTACTGTGTCCACCTTGCCTCCCTGTCCATGTTCTTGATGGTGCGTTCCATTGGCCATTTGTCCCGTACTTCTTCTCCACATACCATTGTCTGCCTTTCATTCCCATTTTCTTCTTCCACATCAGGTTACTGCAACTTCATGCCAATTTCCCCATATCCTGAGCTTTCTCAGGGCCGCTAGATAGTCTTGTACCCCACCATTCAAGACCATACTTCAGAGCTCTTCCCCATACTAAAGCTGCGGCTTCCAGTGCTAATGCAGCCTCATGCTGCTTCTGAACTCCGTCTTCACGACGTACCATACAACTTCGACACAAATAAATATATTTCCATATTCTTCTTTATCACTTCTGGCTAACACCATTTAGCCATATTTGAAAACTGAAGATATACCTTATCTTCCTTTTCTTGTAGCTACGCCGCTACCTCCTTGCAGCTACGCTACGCAACATATTTTTTCCCCATCTTCGTCCTTTCACACACATTTCTTCTCCGGGGAACGGGACGCCTTTACCATATATATGGTATTTTCTTCCACAAATAAACTGAGGGGTAGGAAGGGCGTACCATAAGCGACTTTTCCTATCGCTTCACAAAGGGCACTGGAACTAGGGCGGGCACAGCTTACCATAACCGACGTTTCACAAAGGTCACTGGGAACGGGGGCGCCTCCACCATATGTGACGTTGACATTTTGCAATACTACATACAGGGTTACTTTACGTCACTTGGGCAAATGTACCATATGGAACTATCTTCTTGGGACCATGAGACCGGTGGACCATCACAACTAACTTTGCATTAAAAACCAACTTAACTTATTGAATTAATTAAATTTAGTACGGGCATATCCCTAGGGATAGCCCGTTGCGGGCTTAGCTCAAACTTTAACTTTTTACTTGACTTTACTAACTACTTCTTCCGATAAACAATCACCCGTCTTAAAATTTTGTTCTCTTTAAATATTAAATTTTTCAGTATTTGTTTTGCATTTCTACGCTACTCAGCTTGTTTAATGTTTTGTTTTATTATTATAAGAGTAACCTAGAAAATTGTTTGATTTATACTTTTTAAACCTTGACACCTCACATATTGTTTTATGTACCAAATTTCCCAATGTTAAGTAACCCAATTAAAATTTAAATTTCCCAAAAATGTATATTTTTAAAATTCCCAAAATGTATACTTTTTATACTAGGTGTTCACAATAGTAGCAGTCAGAAAGCTATAGCAGCAATATTATAAGTCAGCTTTTGCAAAAGATATGCCTGAAGCTACCACTATGTGGGGTCACGGGCAGCCCCGTGTTGTCTTTAGGGTTAAAAGCGTTCTGTACTACCTTGTATATAAACCCATTTATTTTAGAAAAGACAATTGCGATCGCTGGGAGGTGCTACACTTAAATCCAAAACAAGTTTAACTTGGTGTTTCATAATATTTTTATCTGAGTTCCCGCGAATACCTTAATAAATGCATATATTTTGTAACTATAACACATTCGTCAGAAATTATCTAACTTAAATCTATTTAGAAGTTAAGTTGTAAGAATAAAGATATTTGCTAATTAAGAAACTTAACCATGTCGTCCAAATGACATTAAAAATTATCGATTCTTGCCTCACAACATACACCAGTCGTATTTAAAACCCACAGCAATCATGTAATTTTTAGAAATGACTTCATACATGTGTTTACATAAACTAAACCTGACTTTATCGTGTATGTCTAAAAGCTATATTTGAAATAAAGACCGAACCCATGTAGGTTTATTAACACGTTAATATATATTTTATTATGTTTTACAATGATTTGTGTCAATCTACACGAAATATTTTCAGGTTTTTCAGCCTACGCGGAATTGAAAAGGTGGTCACTTGAATAACAATACCATAATCTATTGTTACTACGTTGCAATGATACTGTTAACAATTTATTTTGTAAATTTTTAAATGTTTAATAATATAATAATTAACTTAGACCTTTACCTCGGAATGTCACCGAATAAGCAATATCTGTGTGCACTGTATTTTTGGTACAAAAAGTACTCTCTAAAAATCCCTATAATATTGTGTAGAAACTTGAAATATAACAGGTCAATGTCAAAAAAATCATTTGCGAGTCTCTCGGTTTTTACTTTTATTTTCATTTACATTTGACCCGTCATATTTTAAGTTCTTTATACAATATTATAGAGATTACAGGAGAGACCCATGTACCGAAATAAAGGTATGTACAGGGTGGCTCGAATTCGACGCTCATCATTGGGATTTCGGAAACCGTAAGAGATACAGGATCGGTTAAATGGAGGCAAAGTTGCGCAATTTGATGCTCAATAAAATGCCGTTTTGCGTTTTAAAATTCCGAGTACTTCCGAAGATATTCGAAAAAAACCGGAATTTTCAATTTTGGTTTCTATTGTTTCCTGGCTATATTTGTTAAGATAACTCAAAATGAAAAACACGTTTTCATGGCCACTTTTTCTGCTCTATAATTCAGTGTGATTAAATATTGAATCTGACGTTTCGGCTTCTGGCGACCATCATCAACTTAATTTTTTAAATACGGACCTGATATTTTTTCAATTTAATTAAATCCTTTCATCACTCTTAAAAACACTATATATCGCCATTTTGATATTTGCCGACGTTTCGTACAGAAAATTCCATCACCAGAATATTACATATTTATTTTACCATAATACGGCCCTGAACTACATTTTTAGGTAAGAAGGTAAAAAAAAGAATAAACTTATTACATATTCGTAATCTTTTTATTGCAACTCATTGATATCTAATAGCGGAAATTACTTTATTAACCGAAAATTTCATGAATATTAGACATAAGATACAAAAAGGTAGACAACAAATCAGCTTACATAAACAATTTGTAATACTATCTTGATGCCCATATTAAAAATAAACATAATTTAATCACTATTATAGGTGTTCAAAGAGATAACCTTCCGCCTCAATGCATTTTCTTGCTTTGCTTTGTATTTTTAATACAGCTCGATTAATTGTTCTCGCAGGAATGGCAGCAACTTCCCTTAACAAATTTTGTCGTAGTACTTAAAGATCGTGAGGTGCATTTTTAAATAAACGGTTCTTAAGATATCCCCAAAGGAAATAATCTAGGGGACTAAGATCTGGGCTCCTAGCGGCCATCTTGCAAACCATTTATTAGGAAATATATGGTAAAGGAATTAAGCTACTTCCCTTCCATTGTGGGCAGGAGCTCCGTCTTGCTGCCACCATATTTCTTGAAATACTGCCAAAGGTTGGTTATCTAGGGCGTCTAAGACATCATTCCTAATCAAATTTAGATATCGTTAGGAAGTTAAGGTCCCTTCGTAAACGAAAGGTCCAATAATTTTGTTCCTCCACATACCAATCCATACATTAAATGTAGTTCTCCCTTGAATTCGTACCTGCTGGTTAGTTTCTGTTAATAAAGTAATTTCCGCTGTTAGATATCAATGAGTTGCAATAAAACATTATGAATATGTAATAAGTTTATTCTTTTTTTTACCTTTTTACCTAAAAATGTTGTTCAGGGCCGTATTATGGTAAAATAAATATGTAATATTTTGGTGATGGAATTTTCTGTACGAAACGTCGGCAAATATCAAAGTGGCGATATATAGTGTTTTAAGAGTGATGAAAGGATTTAATTAAATTGAAAAAATATCAGGTCCGTATTTAAAAAATTAAGTTGATGATGGTCGCCAGAAGCCGAAACGTCAGATTCAATATTTAATCACACTGAATTATAGAGCAGAAAAGTGGCCATGAAAACGTGTTTTCATGTTGAGTTATCTTAACAAATATAGCCAGGAAACAGTAGAAACCAAAATTGAAAATTCCGGTTTTTTTCGAATATCTTCGGAAGTACTCGGAATTTTTTAAAACGCAAAACGACATTTTATTGAGCATCAAATTACGCAACTTTGCCTCCATTTAACCGATCCTGTATCTCTTACGGTTTCCGAAATCCCAATGATGAGCGTCGAATTCGAGCCACCCTGTACAGATATTTAGCTTATTCCGAGAGATTCCGAGATAGACCTTTTAATTTGACTAAGATGACTGGGGCTAAACCTTCTTTTTTAAATATAAATTATTAAAAAAATATATGTTAAACAGTTTTGTAACAATAAAAATGATAAAGGTTAAGTACTAAAACTAAAAAATAATATAATTCGGTTAGTCAGTACCTACCAGACCGCACCAGTTTTTCATTAATCTGGGGTATTGATTAAACAAATAATAAAATCGTTGGTCGTTGCATATCCAAAGAAAATACTATGGTTAATATCTCACGTACCCAACGATTTTATTATTTGTCTAATCAATACCCTAGATTGATGAAGAATTAATGCGATCTGGTAGCTAGGACTAATTGTTAGTTAATACTTCTCATTTTGTTAAGTTCATTTATTGCTCACTATTACATGGTTAATAGACCCATGCTTGGATCACTCTAAGTTAAAAAGTTTTGTGTTTATATTAGTAAATATACCTACACTGTCTTAATTATTTTATTTTTTTCTAGAATAAGCTTTGTTCTACTCTTCTCTTTATTAGTTACCCATATTGAGGTAGTTGTGGAAAAAAATATGTAATCCGCCAATTATGTGTCGGCGACCATCTTGGATTTATTTTGTAGTTAGCTCTATTCTACCAATTAAGCCCTTTCTATTTAATATCAATATCTAGATTGTTGTAAAGTATTATGTAATCCGCCATTTTGTATCGGCCTCTATCTTGGATTTACAATCATAAAATAGTATTATATTGTTATCCAGATTAGTGTCTAAATTAGATCGTCAAGTTAGGAAGGAAGTAAAGTTCCAGTTACTAAATTTATTCCAAACAAATAAATAATAAATAAATTAACTGGGTAAACTAAATATAACCGTTGAAAAACATTATAAACTTACATGCCTAACACCAATTTAGAATTCTCCCTATAACATACATACTGGTTAGGCAATAGGTATTGGGATATCGGTCAGTAAAGCATGAAAGTTACTCATCCAATCAGAAATGTTTACATGCGGGTATTTACGTTAGATCGTTTTTTTTTCCTCACATTGCCTATGTGTGAAAGCTATTTAGCTAAACCGGTACGTAAATAATATGAATATATTCAGTGCAACATAAAAACTTTTGAGGACTAACCATTTATCAAAAAACTTTTATACATAATTTTGGTAGGTACCTTACCCACAAAATACGTAATAATAACAGATTATTTATTATTTATTTGGTGTTAAATGAGAGACTTCAACGGGCAATTATGTCAGTAACCTCCCAAGGCTTTGATAACATATTATTTGTAATACAAATTTGTGTTGATTTTAAAAAAATACATAAAAAAATAAATTGATGTAATCGTTACTTAATAAAACTTCATAATCAATATTTTTTTTATTTATAAAACAATTTTGATTGTTAAAAAATTCCAACGTTGTTTCACTACTTCCTGACACGTGCTTCGATAATGGTCAACAGCACACTAGGCGCTCAGGTCTTGGTACGCTCACGGATCGGTCAAATATTTAACATGCTATTTAAATATTATTCAAGGTTATTCATTTAAAAAGCATGTAAAATATTTTATCGAACCGTGAGTGTACCGACACTTGAGCGCCTAGTGTGCTTTGACCTTAACACTGATATAGCTTCTTTAGACGTAAAGTAATAAAATAATAAATAAATAAAATTTTAAACTTTTTTTATAATTTAAAGTATTTTTATTTAAATAAAGTCATTAAAACATGTATTATATACCTTTCGAAGCTTGCTTTACCTTTTGTTTCGTTTTTGACAATATACATAATCTATTTATTTAAAATGTTATAACAACAGTAAACGTTTGCAACCTAACATTTCTAGTTTTTAAATAAGTTTTAGGAAATGTAAACAATAAACATACCCACATTTTTGGTTAAACAATTATTGTTATTAAGCCCACTATTGCTTAGATCTATACTTTATCCACGAACCGTATATCGTCAGTGTAACTCCGCAATCTGCCTAACTCCATTTTTAGAAATCTTAGAGAATCATTTTTTAAAACAAAATTTTACAATGATATGTGATAGAATATAGTAAAAAATAAATTTTAAATATGAAAGAATATAGTAGTTTCTTTAATATTAAATTATTTTTTTACTATATGCCACATCACTGTAAAATTCTTTTTAAAAATAGCTTCTTCAAAATTTCTACAAATGAAGTAACGCACTTTGCGAATTACATTGACGATATGCAAAATGTGTATATAGTGATCAACGCGATTTTTGTTTGTCTATTGGTTAAAAAGGCAATAAAACATTGAAGCCTTGCCATGCAGGGCGTGCATTGCAGTTGCCGTTAGAGATGCCACTAAACCTTTATTAAAACCTAATTTAATGTTATTAAGTTAGTGATAAATTATCCCCTTAATGTCATAAATAACATTGCCAAATTTAAACAAAATTGGGTAAGGGAAATGTAAGATATTAAAAAAAACATAATAAAGTTTAACACCCTGTATGTAGACAACAAGAAATTTGCAAACCCTGGTTAAAATGACTTTTTTCATATTTTTAATAGTAGAAACAACCTTTTTTTTCTTAAGAACATTTCTTACACCCTGTATTTAGTTCTGGATATTATTTAAGCAAAACCTTGTAACAACAATTATTATTATCTAAATTAATTTTAATTAAATGTCCTAATATTAAACATTCTTTGGATCTTACCTTCAGAAGCACTATGTGAAATGTTACATTATCTATATTTGGAAAGTCTTTATGCAAGATAATCTGCTTGAGAATTTAATAAAACATTCTCATAAAGAATTCTGCTACAGCAGAAAAATATACTTTAAAAAAATCGCTGTGTATAAATATAAATAATATGTCATTCTGCTCAGATATGTACATGTATATAGGCTCTACCTTGTCGGTTTATTAATGACCTTGATGTAACCTTTATACAAGCAAGAATTTCTTGGACAAATAAAAGACGATTTGCTTACAAAACACGTACAAAAATATGGCTGCGATTAATCGGTAAGATCTCATGAAAAAAAGTCATTTAAAATGTCGAAAAGTACGCTTGAGAAAGAAAACGGCTGGAGATTCTAAAAGGTATTTCGCCGAGTTCTTTATAGTGTTTCTTTGAAATAATAAAACATTTGAGATTTTTTTACGAGCTTATTATGATTTTTGGTGGGCTTTTCTAATTAAACCTTAATAATCGTAAATTTACCTGGTAAATAAAATAACCTTATATTAAAAGTAATCACCACAAATATGTCTTTCTTATTATTGTTAAAAATTACATTTAAATATCCCATATTTTAAGTTAGTTTTGTAAACAATATGTATTCCTAACAGTGTTAAATTTTGTAAATGGTCGGTTTAACGATAACTCACTAAGTACATTTTGTTAAAAAAAAAATGTTTGAGAGTTTTTAAGTTATTTATAGAAGAAGCATTTTGTAAGAAATAATTTATTAGTTACATTTATGACATCTATAAAACTTTATTAAAAATATTATAAAACATAAAAAAATATCTTATTTTTTCATCACAAAATTTGTATAAAATGGTTGTTATTTATTGAACCATAAAATGGCACTTATTAGTGAGTTGTGAGTTTTACTTCAAACGCAACGATATCTACATAGGTAACAAATTGTATATTCAGCAATTATATTTATATAAATATGGAATTATTACCAATTTTTCTTCAGGGGATTTTTTTTGCTCTGACGGGAAATGTTCCCCTTGGATCACCACCTAAATTTGATGCTGGTTTCCTGAGACGTTAAAATGGCCTACAAACTCATTTAATGCATTATTTTTGGATAATGTGAAAAGATGTTTAAGCCAATTTATGCAAAACTTTTACGCAGGGTATGTTGCTCTAAAACCACTTAAATACAAATATTCTGAAAACGGTATCGATGAAGCCATTCTAACAAAATATTTCTTTTTTTTGTGCAGAAAGCATCAAGGAAAAAAGTTTACTGGTTTTACTGAGATGGTTGCATAGAGAGTAGAACAAAAAGTTGGACGTTTTAGAAAAAGTTAAATAGTGTAGCTATCCCCCTTAGTTTCAACAAAAAAATCCGATCTAAATAGCTCATGTTAAAAAATCTATGGACAACGAGACTCATTAAAATATTTGAAACTCTATTAAAAATTATCAAAATTAAAAATTATTTTTCCCATGACCGTTAGAAAAATGCAGTTTTTTAATCGTTAACATGTAAATAAAGTACTCCATTCTAGTACACTACACAAAGTGTCAAACAAAGTAACTTTTTTAACACTTCGAAGCTTTTTATACACTTTATATAAAAATGTTTTGTTTCTAAGCCTACTCCAAGAGACTTAAATATTAATTCATGCAGTGTAACAGTAAACGTGACATCAACTGAACCAAACGACTAAGTTACCTTTGATTTCGTCATTATTTCTTTTAGTTCATGTGTCACAGGTTTTAAAATTTGATAGTTTGCAAATAAATTTAATAAAAATTTTTGAAAATTAATAGTACATAATAATAAATTTCAATGACTAAGAAATTGAAAAGGAATTTATACTGTTCAAGTATTATTTCTACAAAAAGTAAGTACATACAATTTTCTAAAATTAAATCATGACATAGTTATGAAGAGGATAATTATTGTCTTTTAAAAAATAAGGAGGCTATTATTTTCTGTTGCAATATAATGACAGTGCCGCAAAAGTTAAAATTAATAAGTTTTAATAAATGAAACATGTATAAACTGGTATTTGGGAAATTTTTATACAGTCGTAGAAAAAATATAGTATGTAACAAATGCATAAATTGTCTTTTTTTACTCAAGGGATTGCCGTTAAACTTCCCATTCGTAAAAAAATGGATCACTTTATGCACTTGTTACATAAATTACCATTTTTCACTTTGACATTGTATCTTCCTTATTCTCAACTTTTAAATATGGATTTGTTTGGTTAAATCTTAAAATTGTTGCATTAGAAATCTGTGTTTTTTGTCCCATTAATTAGGGAACACCCTGTTAAGTTTAAAACTTAAAGATATTTAGAGTTCTCACTTAGAATTATTTATAACATTTAAATATTTATCAATATTTTTGCCAATACAATTGAATGAATGTGTGTCTTATGTAAAATTTGGCGAAAGTTCTTGCCTCCGGTTTAAATCTTTAGGTGTGTCAGTGAAAACAAACATTTTTAAAACTATGTGGCAGGAACAATGCATGACACAGCTTCTATAAATGCAAAAAATGGGTTTAATACCAGGCCATAATAAAACTTATTAAATTCAAAGACATTTTACTAAATTTATGTGCAATGTTGTAAGAATTGCGAAATGTTTGTATATGAAAAATACATAAATTGCCTAAAAAGTTTATTTATTATTTAACTATACATTTTGTATGCGAAACAAGAAAATTAAAACTTTTTAATATGCAATTTAATCTACAAAACCCAACGACTGGGCATTAAATCACATTTAAATAAAAATGTCAACTTAGAAATGCTATTTTGGCATAAACACATTAAGCAGAAAAATAAACATCTTAAAACAGTAATCTTAAGCTAATGTAGTGCAAAAGACCAATTATGGGTTTTAAGAAGTTTTGTCTATATCTAGCAAAACCCTATTATACTAAATCATGTTTATACTCTTAGTAATTTAATATTTGAAAATTAATAACAACATCAACATGCACTTTACTAAATTAAAAATTATTTTTTGTCTTTAGTTATGTGAAATAAAACTGTAAAGCATATTTGCTAAATGGGCGTTTTTAAAATTAATCATATTAAATTTAAAAAAGAAGTCGATCTTACCTTCTCCATGATGTTTAACACATTATCAAAAATATGCCGATAAAAAAACCAAAAAGTTGCTTTAATGGCCTTTTAATAGATTTAAAAATAATTTAATAATTTAGTGTATGTAAAGAGTGCATAGAAAATATTTTTTTAATAAATAAAACTTTAAAGCTTTTTAAAATCTTTAATGTATGTTTTAGCAATTAGACTTATTTAGCTATTTTTTTATTGCTTTAAATAAAGTTACCTGATTTAATTATTAAAAATGGCTGCAAATCAAGCTGCAACTATTCTGTACAAAATAATTATTTTTGGAGATCTAAATAGGCAGTTATATCGGCAACCCTAGAAAAGAAATTAGGTTGGTGTTCTATGTTTTACAAAATTAAGAAAATGGGTAGGTCAAAAATGTATATTTTTACAAAATTAAAAAAAATATATTTCAAGTGTATGAAAGTTTTTACTTGGCGATTTTGTAAATGACATTTACGACAAAATCACAAGCCGTCAGGAAAGTACTTTAAAAAAGGATGAAATAAGCAAGAAGCAACAAAATTTAAGAAAACCAGAAAAATAATTTTCCCTAAAAATTTCTCAAATGATAATTAAAAAGGATTTTTACGAGGCCAAAGCCAAACTTTACCCGTTAATTTGCATATAAATAGCAACAGTAGTTTTTACCTTTTCAACTTTGGCCTAACTAAATTTTGTTGCTGGAAAACTATCATGTTGACTTTGTCCAGATAGAAGTTTTGTCAGTAGAAAACTTAATGTTGCGATGCCGTTTTACCAATCTAAGGAACTTAGTAAAATAGTCAATTAAATAAAAGACATCTTTTACCCCAAAAATTATTTTTGGGCTAATATTCTTTAAGGGAAAAAAGGACATGTTTCTGCCAGAGATAAGGTTTAACTGAGCAATATAAATACAAACATTACAAGATGCAAATATATGATAAATAAGTTTAACATTAACAAACAAAAAAGTATTAAATTTATTCTTGTAAAGTTATGTCCATAAAGTTTCAGCCTAAAATGGGCTTATAACTATTTGTTATTATTTTGTAGAAGCTAAGATAATGTACAACAAATCTAGCAATGAATATCGTAAAATTATATAATTCGTTTTGCTGTAGGAAAACACATCCTGTTTGTCTTAAATGCATTAAATATACGTGTTTAAAAAAATAGGCCTCATTTAAATTTAATTATTCAACCGTCCAATAATTTAATCAGTGATATACAGGCTGTTTCCTAATTGCGCTAAGAAAATTTAAGGACTTATTTCTGAGTCAATTGTGTAAAAAAGTTTATATAAACATAGGTTCGGAAATACTTTTTGTAAAATACGGGGTGAAAAACTTTAAAATAAAATAGGGTTTTAAATAACATTTTAAATATGCCTTATCCGATTTAAATAAAATTTGGCTGTAATATTTTTTGATATCAGGAGTTAATTTAGCCCTAAAGTAATTTTAATTTGTGGGACCAGTGGTGGCGTGGGACGCATCTTAGCTAATATTATTGACAAAAAAATGTACGCCACCGACTTTTCTTGCAACTTTTATATTTTTTCTGGATGAAACATCTAAAAATACGCCTTTTTTGTTTTTTAATATTTTTATGTAGCTTGCTTGGTTTCCCAGAAAAAAATTAAATCCGGGTAACTGCATATTCCTGGAATGTATACAAAAAAAATAAGGCATCCTTCTCTTTTAAAAATTAAGATTAATAACTTCTTATTGGCGATTATGTAACAACCACAAATACCTAATTAAATTACTTTAAATCTAGTTTACCAAATTTTACTAAAAAGAGTTTTAAATTGTTTAAAGTTTTTAAAAAGTTTAACACGCTGTATCTTTATAATGAAAAATTTATGGACCCATGATTAATTAAACTTGTTTTTAATAAAAATAGCTTAAAAATACACTCTTTAATTGTCTTATAGGAATTAGGAAACACCCTGTATACAGAAATGTTTAATTTTTTAAAAATAAAATGGAATATTTCTGTTGTTAATAAGATGTTTTAAGAAATATATTCCTACATTATGCATATTGACAAACTAACAAACTGATTTTGACATTCATTATATAAGTTTTATGAGTATTGCCCATTTCTATAAATAGATTTAATGTATTTAACAATAAATTTAAATAGTTTATATTTAAGTTTTGTTAAACCATTTTTTAAATTATTTAATAAAAAATAGATATTTTACTTTCAGAAAATTATGACTTAAAGTCAAACGTGTAGTTAGGGTATTAGGCATATTAAAAACAACAAAAGAAAATTTTAGCTCTAGGTTTGTTTAGTAGGACTTTCATTAATTAGTTAAACTTAAGGTTTATTACTTTAAAAGTTAAAATAATTTTTTATATAGGGTATTTAAAAACAAACGCAAAAAATTTTTAAAGGTGATTTTCTTTCAAAAATAAAAGATAATTTGCTTAAAAAACATGGGGTCACACAGGGATATATCACGGTACAGAAATGGCAATAAAATGGGGTTTTAGTTTTTCAGTTTAAAAACGAGAAGTTCTAGAATAATGGAACTTTACAGAAATATTGGCTTTATTAAAATACACTTTCTTAATATTTTTAAACCTTTTTAGAAAAAATGGTAGACTACAAAGTTAGATTCATAGTTGGTTTGGCGGCTTTGGCAGGTACCAAGTACCAAAGGTTGATAAATTAAATTAACCTTTTGACATTTTGTAAAAGCTGAATTTTAGATGTGTTACTTGAGTACCCTATTAGAACATATTTTCTTAGTCGCCAGACAGTCTTGACTGATCCAACCCGTGGACTGACAATCATTTGGTGAGGCCTAATGGTCCGAGAAAGTCCAATATTTATGTTATTTAGGAAGATATGACAGAAAGTCCTAAATAAGAGGTATAGGATTTCCAAATAGGTATCTTCTAAAAATATTTCTATGTGTACAAAGTGTCCAAAAAAGTTACTGCTGTGAATGCAAGAACCGGTCAAGCCTATTTTTGATAATTTTACTGCTAAGAGCCGAAAAACGATTTATTTGAGAAATGTAGATTAATAAATACGTCTAAAATTTGTGTTTTTTTAAAGTTATGGATTACGTTCTTGCACAGAACGATAGATAATTTTATACTGAGTAATAAAGTGATGTTAACTAAATTTTCCAAAAAATTTGACTTTGTCGATTTTTGCATTGGACCCTTCATATATGAAATTTAGCCTTTACAAAATAACGGAAGTTAAGTTGCAATTAATTTGCTTTTGGTACCTGGTACCTGCCAAAGCTACTATGAGCCAAAATTCATAGTTTACCATTGCTTCTACCTATGTTGGAAGCATGCACTCACCGGCTTTCAACTTTTACAAAATAACGAAAGTCCGCCACTTACGGGCTCTTTCTTACTCTATAATGGTTAAATAAAATAAAAATAATTCTTTACTTTAAACAAAAAATCAACTAGTATAATGTTCGCCATTTGTTTTGAATTACCCTGTATATAATTTTAATTTTTTTTTGAAGGTTGCACATTATATATTTAAGTAACCAATATTTACTATAAAAACTATAAGTTAAAACTAGATTATCATTTTTAAAATACTGTAACAAGTGCCGAATTAAAAAAAAAATAAAATAAAACTATATCTTGTTAACTTTTTGCCTTGTCATTATTTACCTATTTAGTAAAACACTGTGCACCTTGTTATGCTGCAAAAGTTTTTATTGAATGGTTTAAATTGATTTGGTGTTATTAATCGGTGTCCTTAACCTAGTCACAGTACTTGCCAATTTAAATTGAATAATTAGGTACCAATTATGTCTAAATTAATTGATTTAAAGCAATTATTTTTGGGAAATGTTGTAAATTTATTTACTTAAATTGTTTATTAAGCCTAAATATGCAACAAGTAATAGTTTTAACTAAGAGGTTTTTTTATATTTTTATCCACACATACCATAAAGTAACATGGGTGTTTCTAGGAATAATGCATCTTCTTCTTGGCATGTCATCTTCATTACCGAAGGTCGGAAACAATTTCGGCAATTCGTTGTCGATTTTGTGCTGCTCTCAATAGCAAAGATGTGTCCATTCTCTGATGTTCTTCAATCATTAACACTTTTATTTTCCTCTTTCCCTGTAGTTTTGCCTCCATTATTAGTCTTAGAAATTCGTAGTTATAATAATGCCAAATTATCATTATTTTTGTTTTTAAAATAAATGCCATCGGCACCCAAGATGTGATGAGTGCTTTTGACCAAACCAACTTTTTTAAGTTTTTGATTTCCTGAATTTAAATCCGGAATCCGATTTGCTTCATCAGACTTAAGTTTTCAGTAAACCGCTAAAAATTGCAAGACAGATAAAGTTTTTGGACTCAAAACTCAAGCCTGATGAAGCAAGATGGACAGATTGGAATTCAGAAAATCAAAAACTTATAAAAGAAGTACTAATTACTATTTTTTGTACCGGTGTTCATATTAAATCATTGAGTTACTAACTGCCATAACCTGTTCAGTTTATAAATAAATGAAAATTAATAATAATATAACATCTTGTTCGTTTTTGTCGGATTTTCTTTGTAAATTTTTACAGATATTTTTTAACACTATATAAATTTTTACTGCCATTTCGTAGGAAATGCTGATTTGTTATGCAGAATGCCTTGCTACGGCATATTAAACAAAGAAGCAATAAATGCAATGTGATGGCTTGCATTGTTGGAAATAATGTTAAGTTAGACATATTCAAACGTTCATCTCTTCATTACACGTTGCAAATAAATTTTACCATTTTTTTATTCGTAACATTTTTTTTTACAATAACTTTAAAAATCTTTAACTTATATACGATAAATAACAAAAAAAATTACAGATTAACGTTTTATACCCCCGGCTGTCTTAGAGCTTTATTAAGGATTACCTATTTTGACATTGGTTTTTTAATTATTAATGCTTAAGTATAAAATTTAATTTATTATTAGCTCTTTTCAATACTAAAGGAATTACGGATCGTCCAGGATATTAATACTAGCCTTTTTTCATACAGGATGTCTACCAGCCAGTAACTCTATCAACAAAGTTGGTATTTTGCAATGAAAAATAAGAAAAAACCTTATTTGAACATAACATGTCTTAGTTTTTATTTGGAAGAGAAAACATATCTACCTATTAGTCCTGTAAAAATAAAAAAGATAGGCGCAACAGATAAAAAAGTTATCATTAGTTAAAAAGTGTGCAAGTTTAATTTGGCCCACACTGTATACAGGGTGTCCGGGAAAATGTGGAAATCTCTCGCACACGTATGGAACAGATGAAAATAATACGACAAGTTCCTATAAAATTTTTCCGTTTAAAGCCCCCTGCGGAGATATGATCCCTAAAGGGGGGCAGCTAGAAATCGATTTTTCGTCAATAACTTTTAAAGCGCTCTGTATAATTTGATAATATTTTAGTACGATGCATACTAGTAAAGATTCTCTTAAAATAGTGCCCTTGAAACTTATGTCGCTTCTTTAGTTTCCCAGGGACGGACTAGTTTTCGCACATTATTGATAATATTTTTACGCCCTGTATGGTGAAGACACAAAAAATATGTTTTTGGGTAGTTTAAACTTTTTGCTAAAAAAAGGTACTCTTGTTTGACATCGATAAAATGAGCCGTTTTCGAGTAAAAAATTATTTTAACAATTAAGAGTTTATTTTTGTTTAATTAATACAATATTTTATTTTCGATGTAATTTGTAATTTTTGATTCAGTATTGAAGTCCTCTCGTAGCAGGTCAGGAATTTGTTGGAAATGTTATGTTAAAATAATTTTTTACTCGAAAACGGCTCATTTTATCGATGTCAAACAAGAGTACCTTTTTTTTAGCAAAAGGTTTAAACTACCCAAAACATATTTTTTGTGTCTTCACCATACAGGGCGTAAAAAATATTATCAATAATGTGCGAAAACTAGTCCGTCCCTGGCAAACTAAAGAAGCGACATAAGTTTCAAGGGCACTATTTTAAGAGGTCTTTACTAGTATGCATCGTACTAAAATATTATCAAATTATACAGAGCGCTTTAAAAGTTATTCACGAAAAATCGATTTCTAGCTGCCCCCTTTAGGGATCATATCTCCGCAGGGGGCTTAAACGGAAAAATTTTATAGGAACTTGTCGTGTTATTTTCATCTGTTCCATACGTGTGCGAGAGATTTCCACATTTTCCTGACACCCTGTATATTATCAAGTAATAATAATATAAATAGAATTCATTACTTTTTTAATGAAGGCCCTAACTAATGGCTTAATTTTTGACTAATGTTAAACGGGTTATTTCAACTTCCCATATATTATCACTCCAATCGGATATCATAATTCGTAACAATACTCTCTATTGTTAGCAAGTTAAGCAAGACAGACAAAATTCTATTGTATCTCGTAACAAGAAGCTTACAAAACATACACAAATATATTTTTAACCTCTGCATACACTTTCTTTAAGACCAAGCCGATTTCGGTAATTTGTTGTCGGTAAGTACTGTTTTTTATTTAATTTAAAAGTTTTTCAGACATTGCGACATTTTCCACAAAATTAAATGTAAATGTAACTTAATTGATGTTTTTGTTTTGATTACACGCCAAATATTATTGTTTTTTCAAAGAGAACTCCAAAAAAATAAAATAAAATAGGTAACAAAAAAAACGAAAAAATTGAAGTTTAGGTTGTCAAGATAAAATTAAATAAAAACAAAAAAATTAAAAGTGAACTATTATTTAGGTTTTAATTAATTATTTGACAAATTAAACTAAACTAAATATTAATAGTTCACTTTTAATTTTCTTATTTTAATTTAATTTTATCTTGACAACGGTAGCAGATTTGCCACCGAAACGTCGATTTTTAAGTTTTTAGTTACATATTTTTATTTTTGCATTTTATAAAAGATATTTTCCATATTTTGTATTAAAGAAAACGATACTATTTGGATTAAAATCGCGCGCACTTGGTAATAAGAGGTTGAAAAAAACATTAAGAGAATATCTAGGAAACAAAATATAATATGCAAAATATCTTTATTAACAACCATGTATGTAACGTTGACATTTCCGAATTTTTAAAAGTTTGAAAGTCATCACTTTTCTGACTTTTACTTTCGGCCCACGGTAGGAAAGTTAACTTTCTTTCCCAGGGCCGAAAGTAAAATTATGTTTAGCAACTGACGTAAAAATTCAAAACTTTGACATCTTGTGTGATATTTTAGACATCTCGGTGGCACCTTTTCGCGCGATAAATGGCTGGTAACGTAATTATTTGACAACTTAAAAATTATTTTTTGGGTTGACACATTTTGATTGAAAAAATAAATTAAATAGGAGTTTAATAAAAATGGATGTAAATAAAATAGTATAGAAACCTCGGCTTTCCAGATTTTTTTTACTGTCTTGAGAAATGGTTCACGTCTGCACTATGCGCCTCATATAAACCATCCCTTTCTCCTGGCAGTAATAAGACACTATCCACCTTGGTTTGTAATGTACTTTAAATTTAGGGTAACAAAGTAATGTAATAAAAATAAAGAGAATAAGTCATAAAGAGATAAAGCGATAAAAAAAATCTTTTGGGTTTTGACTTAAAATAAAAAAATTAAGAAACAGTTGACGGTGTCTTTAAATTTGTATTTTAAAAAATCCCATTATCCATATTGAAATGCACAATTTTTTACCTTATACTGACACAAAAAGGCACATGAAAGACTAATGAAAATTATAATTCAGTTTAAGGTGAATAATTTTCGCATTATAAAATGAATAATAAGATTAAATATAGAATTAAAACCAAAAAATTAAATATATCCCCCAATAAAAAGACAATAATTAGTACTTTAGGTTAGGCAAGGACTAGGGTTATGCAACTGTTGTATTCCTAATTGCTAAAAAGTAATCTTGAATACCATATTGATGTAAAATGCTTAGAAGGTGTTTAATCTTTTTATAGTATTTTAATTTTATAATTTTGTCACTTTAATTGGATATTGTTGATTATCTGTATATTCAAAAATTTTAAAATAAGAAAAATTTTAAATTGTGTTATCCAACAATATTAAAAACAAATTATAAAATAAGCATTTTTTTTTGTGTTCTTTTTAATATTATTAAGTAAAACAAAAGGAAAAATGAAAAAAATGTATTATCAAGACAACGTTATTAAAAATGCCAAATAACTTTTTATATATCTTATAATTAATTACAAAAATATATATCATTTTCTTAAAAAATTACTTTGTTTAACATTGAACATTCTGTTCACAAAAATTTAAGTGCAATTAAAAATATTCATTAAAAACAAGTAAAGTAAAGTTTATTTAACAGAAAGTGTATATTTTAATTATTATTTACATGCCATTAGTTACAAAAATATTTAAAAACTATTTATTTTGTAATTTTTTATACATAAAAGAAACTACCATGTTATTTTAAATGTTCCTGTAAATTATTTGGTAATTTCTGATTACCGCTTTTATTCTAAAGACATATCTTTTACTTTATTGTGATGAACAAAATATATTATTTTAAAATATATATATTTTTTTTTAGCTTGTATCAATAAAAAATAATATTATACATTTTAATTATTGTTTTATGCTCTTAAATTAGGTAGTGTGAAAATTTCATTTTTCTAAGTATATTTATTTTTTAAAGTAATATTTTCCAAATATATAAAATAACATATTTAAATTATATGTTCCAAAATGTGGTATTTATCGGTGTACCCAAAATATTTTAAAAATAAATTCGATTAAAACACAAACATTATTTGCAGTCTGGCGTCAGTAATTTGAATTAACTTGGTGCAAATAAAGCAAATAATATTTTAAAATGCTAATTACTAAGTGGTTTCTTTCTCCATTTATGGAAAATCAAGGAGCTCAACAGGACCAGGTTCTGACTCACTGTATCGCATTATATTTATATCGTACTTGTTTGTTTGTTTGACCTCATTTTTTCGTTTAATACAATATATTTTATAATTAAATAATAAAACCTAAAAAATATTACATTAAAATGTTTTTATATTGTAACTTAAATAATTTAAGGCATTTTTAATAAAGACACCTTTTAAATTTTTTGTACATAAATGTGTTTTATAAAGTAAAATTTTGAATTCGATCTAAGGTCTGGTCATACATAAGCGCAACTAGCCCGCAGCCGTGCGTCTCGCTGGGGAAATATAGGGAGTGCGGGGCAAAAAGTTTTGTATTTATTAAAGTTTAATAAAATATGAGTCCGTTGTACTGCTAGTTTAAGGACCATCGGACAGCAGATGGTCTGTATTTTACCAAAGCTTATATTTTGCTCACTGACCCTCTTATACCTACCTTACATGAAACGGAGCTTCATTAAGCTGAGCGAGGAAAGCTATAACGTCAGTCAGGTAAAATTGGTACCTTGATTTGACCAAGTTCAGCAGTATTATACCAAAGCTGCCGTTTGGACACATTAAAGGGTATATTATAATTATAATTTCATTTAATCCAAAAGTTTTTGCACCGTAATATCTTTGTGACGTCACCTTTTTGCCATATTTTTTTAATCTGACAAAATTAAACCAATACTTGCATACCATAAAATAAAATCACAAAAAAAAACATTAAAAAAATTAATAGATGTTATTTGTTTGGGTACACGCCAATTCAGAATTAAAAACCAAAAAGTACAATTTTTTTTTTTTAGATAACTAACTAAAACACTTAAAGTCGACGTTTCGGTGACAAGTCTGCCACTGTTGTCAAGATAAAATTAAATAAAATTAAAAATTTAAACAAAAACTATTATTTAGGGTTTAAAATTATAAAATTTTAGCTTTAGTTTGGTTATAGTGTCATAGTGACTTACATAACTGGTTGCTGGTGTATTTATTGTTTATAATACAAAAAGGTGATGAGCTAGTTTATTTTTAGTTTTCCTAAAGATACTTCAGTATTTAGCAAAGTTAACCATGTGTCATTTAAATTAACCGATATTGATGCTACACATTTATCTTTATTTAATAATATGTACGCACTTTCTTTAATTTTGCGTTTTTTAGAAAAAGTTTCAAAAAAATTGTATCCTACCCTTAATAACGATTTAAACGTAAATTCCCTGTAAAAAATATCTAAAGATCAGTGACCCCTGTTTACAAGTTTTAAAATTCTCTGAAACTACAGTACTAATAACTACTCAATTTAACTATAAACAGTAAAAACTAAACATATATAACAGTCCAATGACTAAAAAGCAAAATAAAATAACACTTAAACCTCGAAAAAAACCTTCCAGTACGATTGTAAACAAAGAATTACGTAAAAAGACTACGTCATAAAATTTAGCGAACATAGGCTTAAATGGGATCGAGCGCTCCTTATTAAAAAGTTTATATTCCTTGGTACCCCCATATTTTACACTTTGAATTACACTTGTTTATAAAATAAACCTGCACAAATAGGGTAACACAGTTTTACCTGTACCACACTTAAAGTTTGGATAAAAGGAACAGAAATTGGTAGGAAAGTCAGTTTTATTTAAAAAAGTAGATATATAAACAATAGCTTAGCAAAATTGCCTTTTATATTTTTAGGGGCATAAAGTGCTTTTGAATTTTTCCGAATTAATCTGCCCCACTATTCTCATCAATATTACAGAATGTACCAAAAACTGTAATTATTTTACAAAATTTAAAATTTGAAAAATTGTCCTTGGCTTTATTTATAAAATTGGACAAAAAAAATTAGTGATATATTAGTACTGTCATGTGGGTAAAAAAATTGCCAATATACAGGGTGTGTCAAATTTAGTTATCATAATTTTTTAGGAAGAAAGAAAGAAAAATATAATACAGGTAAATATTGTTTACTTTTGTGTACTGCTAAATTTTTCCAAAATCTTATTATGTTCAAAATATAAAATAATCTAAATTAACACATAGGCAATGTGAGGAAAAGAGACACTCTAACGAGAATAGCGGCATATAAACATGGGTGACCAATAGTGCTTTATTTGTTATTGCGGTACTGGCCGATATACTTTTAATTCTTGCTTATACAGTATACACATCTAACCTCCTATCAAGCTTTATGGGCAGTTTTACCGCCACACAAAACGAGAAGGTAAAGATTAGACAAAGAATGTCTGCATAAAAACATGAGAAACAGAAGAAGAATGACTACTTTTGCCCGTTGCTTAGACATACTGCTTTCTACTTATTAGCAAATATTCCGCATTGAACCTTTTGAAATGGCTAGACGTGTAAAATAATTTTTATTTATATAAATTTATTAAATAATATAATTATGTATAAATGTTTTAAATATTGTTATTCTTATTCGCGAATCTCGTATCTCCATAAACGGAAATTTAACAGTAGATGGAAAAAACCTCTTGGTAAGCCTATTATTTAGAATGTTATTATGTTTAATTAATTATTACTTAAGACTTATAACATTATAACTGAAATAATGAGGTTTTCGGATATCGTTTATTGTCAAGTTAGTGGATTAGGCAACCATCAGAGCGATCAGTTCATGCAAAATCAGCTCCAAGCCGGTGCAGAATCGCGTCGCCGCCCTAGAAGAGGTGGGTGCGTCCAACAAACTAACTATTGCCTTGGTACCAGGACATGAGGGCCACCAGGGCAATGAGTAAGCCGATAAACTGGCAAAGGAGGGTGCCGGCAGGGCAATGGTAGGCCCCGAGCCCTACTGTGGTATTCCGAAATGCCAAGTAAGGTCATCTATTAGATCAGGGATTATGAGGGAATGTCAAGACTGGTGGAGAAGAACACCAGGACAACGTCAGGCGAAAAAAATCATAAAGGCATACTCGCCGGAATTTACGAAAGACCTTCTTGAATTACCAACAACATTTACAAAGGAGCCAGTTTCAAGATTGTGGAGTCTCATTAAAGAGACCGGCTTGGATAGCGTGCTCTAACATATGGATGGAGGATACACACTAAACTTGAGCTGGTTGCAGTGTTAGAGAATTACAATCCACCTCTAAGCTAATCTAATCTCTAGTGGATAGTGCAAAAATATCTTATTCAATCAATTCTAAAGTAACAAGGTTTGCAAATTAGGGTAACGATATATCACATTTTTGAAACCTATGATTACACTATTTTTCAAAAATTTGTCAGTTTCACTAATGCAAAACATTGGATTATATTTACAATAATATTTTATTGCAAATATATTAAATTTACCAAATAAATAAAATGTTTTATGTCACTTTTTTGCCACTTAATAAACTATTAACATTGCCTTAAAAGTACAGCGCAATAACCATAATATAATTTTTGTGGTCCGGCATATTAGGAACTTTACCATAAACAACAACAGGAATATTATTTTAATAAATTTAAATAAATAGTTTGGTATCTAACTATATTAATTTTAAAATCGATATTCAAAATTATTATTAAGGAGAATGAAATATTACATCCTACGATATATCATTTAAAACAAATTCGAAATATTTAACATTAACCTACGCATCAACTATTGCGTAGAAGATATTTAAATAACATCTAAATTTTATTTAAATACTTTGGTGGCTACATTAATGTGACACCTGTTAGAACTACTTACAAGCAGCTAATTTACTAATAAATACTTTAAATTTATCAAGTAAAAATAATAAATTTAATTTAGTAAATGGAATAAAAATAATCTAAAATATAAAAAAGTCTAACAGTTTCTTTTTGCTTCTAAGTTTTCTTCAAATGCTTAAGCAACACCCAATGGAGAAGGCGAAAGAAACCCAACACATCTTATCAGTCATAAACGGCACTCATCTTGACTTTTCCTCTGTCTTTTTAAAACCACTTGTGCTTTTTTTTCCTAAGATGTCTACTAACCTGTATACTAGTCGTTCTTGGATCTATGCCTGTTATTAGGCGTTATTATTCAATGTTATTTTATTATAGTTTATAAGAATAGAGTTGTTCTTCCTCAGGTTTTTTAAAGTAACACACCTACCCCACGGTAGCCCCCTCCCTTTGGCCTATCAAAGTTACTAAGCTGATGTATACTGGATGATGCACTAACTTTTGTAGTTTCTAATAGACCAATTAAATTTTATTTAAGGAAAAATATTTGCAAAGTCTTTGCATACCTCATACACACCTAATGAATCTACTAGGTATGTACCGATGTTACAAATCATTTTTTCCTGAATATCCGTTAATTAACTCATAAGAAAATATGGAGATTTATTATGTAAGCTTATCTGATCTATGTTTTTAAAATAGTCCTATATAATTTTGTTTTAAAATCAATAGGGAGTCAATATTTAAATTTACCTGAAATTTTGTGTGGCCAGTCTGGCAGTGCACTACCAGGTATAACCAAGTCTTCTTTCTGGAGAAATATGGTCTAGTAAAATAAATTAAACATTTTATTTTTGCTGGTTCTAAAAAATTATCTTAAAAAATGTTGAAAATCGATAGTGCTTGAAATTTAATTATTTTAAACTAGAAGTAAAATAAATTCGGGTTTAAAATTATTACTAGCCCTAGTCACTAAGTTCATATAATAATAAGAAGTTAATACAGTTTAAAGTAGTATAAAACAATAAAGATTCTGGTAAACTACACTTAACTTTTCCACCAAACTAGATCATAATATTTGAAAAAATAACCGTGTATTATAAAAAAAACATTTACTAAAGAGTTACGTTAAAAACTGGTTTTATTAAAGTTATTTTCTTATAAATAGGGTTGGTAAAAAAGCAATCTGATGCTATTATAAATATGGTTTTTTTTTCACCGACAAAAAAAATATTAACAGTAGTACATTCTTCCTAACTGTATGTACAGGATGTTTCCAAGTATTTTCCTCACATAAATTATTAGTTACACAACGTTTCGGATGGTATCTATTTCTAACCGTTGTTAAGTGATAAAAGTTATCATTTAAAAAAGGAACGTTGGGGATAAATAGCATCCGAAACATCGTGTATCAGTTAAAAATAAAAACAATGGAAGTCTAAGAAAGTTTTATTATTAATAATATATTATTATCTTTTACATTAAAAAAAACTATCTGTTTTCATAAAAAATTTTGTATAAGTAATTAGTTCACCTAAATAGGTCAAAATTTTAAACTGCGTCATATAAAAACAAATAATGAACTGCGTCCATTAAGAAATATTAAGTGAAAACTAATGAAATAATATTCCGAATAAATAAAAAACACCTATAAGAAATGGTTTAATTTATGAAAACAAAAATAATAAGCCTTTATTTGGAGGTAGTTTAAAAATTAAATATTTTATTGTCTTTGATAAAACCAGCGATCGATTTATGGCCGATAAAACGTAACAGATTTTTCCGCTATTCTGATAAAATGGTGAATGTCATATTAATAGAAAAGAAATTCAACAACACAGATGTACTTTTACATTACGTTTATTTGTGTAATTCATGGTGTTTTGGTATTAATTTATATAACGTTAAAACCAGGTGCCTCATAGAAAGATAATGTACTTTTTTTGGTTACTTTTTTAAATACCAAATAGTATGATAATTGGTATAAAGTACGTTTAGGATAATAATAACTTAACAGTTTGCTGTCATTAGTAACCCCATAATTTATAATGTAGTTTTGTAAAATATTTATCAAGAATGCGCTTCTTTATTATTTAATTTAAAAGCTAAATTTTTATGGATTTTAAAATGGAATGGTACTTTTGTTATCATGTGTTGTACTATTTTTCTCGATAAAGAAATATTTGCTTTATTTAACATACTTTGTAATGTGTTTATTTCTAGAAAAATCGATAGTGAACGATGTACTAAGAATTTAAAATGACGGAAGTTGCAAGCTTATTACCAAATAACCACCGTCTTACCTCAGTTAAACATTATGAAGCAGGACCACCACCAGGACTAGATTTGGTAAGTTTCTTAAGTAATGAGTTTTTTTAGTAATAATGGAAAATTTGGCAAATATGGCTAAATATTTAATATTTATAAAATACCTTAATAAATGTTGTTTTACTTAACATATATGTATATTAATAATAATGTATTTGTTATTAAAAGCATACACATACCCTTTGAAATACATTTCATATTATGTTCCGTTTTAATATACAATTTTCACCATAATGTCAAGAATAATCTAAAGTACAAATATTAGTGCTTAAAATGACTTAGATTTTTATTATTTTTATAAATAATAATTTTAAATTGTATTTGATTGGTTTATTTTATAAAGCAAAAATTAAATATGTGTGTGAAGCATCGTTATCAACAACCCGTGCCCCTGGTCTTTCACCTGCGGTGACCAATTAAGTTAGGTAACACATATGTAGAAAATTGGCTTTAAGTAATATTTTAATAGAAATACCAACAATGTAAAGACAAGACAACCTTTTCTTACGAAACAGATGTCGTATGTTTATATTATGAAACGCTAAAAGTAAGGCCTAACTTAACTTTGACACATTACACAAAAAATAATTTAATAAATATTTTACATTTAAATTGTTAACAAAACTAGTATTTAAAAATAAGATAAAGAAAGTAACTTTGTCTTTAAATATTTTATAATGCATGCGGTTAAAATATGGACCATCATAATTAGTAAAATAATGTTAAATTTTTAGGCCCAAGAAATATGCCACCTTTTTTTTGGTGTTTTATCTGCATACCGTTTTTTACGGTTTTAAAAAATTAAATATGTCGTTGTTTGTAGATGTCTATTTCTTTTTTAAGGTGATATTGCAAAATACATTTTCCAATTATGATTAATATTTTGTCGTATATCTAATGGCTACTTCTGAGTAATAAAACTTTAATTTAAATAATAAACTTAATATGTTCTAATTTTGCCTTTTAAATAAATATCAAAGTAATTTAACAGAAATGTTTAATAAACTGCGAGGCATCCATGATGTACACCAACTAGGGGATATAATGTCGAACTTTTTCTAATCCCGGAATTTCGGGACTGGGCACAGGTAATCCCGGGATAGTCCCGTGGTTTAAAAGTAAAGTACACAAAAGCGAAAATATTTAAAAATCAAATTACCTTTTTAAAACTTCTCTTTAGGAATAGAAAGAAAGAAACATTTTTATTAAAACAATTTTTATTTTATTGTAAATTTAAATTTATACTAAAATTCTTCTACATAACACAACATATTGTTTTTAAGATGACGGCTAAGAAAAATTTATTTACATATGTTGTATTTTGAATCTCGTAAATAAATGGTGTGTGGTCGCCATTTAAAAAATAACCAGTAAGTAGTTGTGCTCTGCTATTAAAAAAGATTTTGAGCAAAATTTAAAAAATAAAATAAAATATGTACTTGTGTCATCATTTACAATGGTTGAAAATTTTAGAATTTTTTATCTTTAACTACATTAAAACCTGTAGTTGCGAAATGTTAGTTATTTGCTAAATAAAATAATTTAGAGCCTGTAAAAATAAAGTAGGTATACCCATTTTTTTTTTTTTTATTAAAAATAATCTCTGACTTTTTTTTAAATAAAAACTTATTATGATATATAATTTAGGAGAATATTATGGAAATTTAAAATATAAAAATTAAGTAGGTATTTGTATTTAAAATAAAAATAATTACGGTAATGATTCATCCGAAAGTTTTTAGGGTTGTGAGAATGATGTGAAAAAAAAAATCAATTTATGCTTCTGTTACATTGTCAAATATTAATACCTCTTTTTAAACTAAAAAAAAAAATAGGGAAGAGGTGGATAGGACCATTCTCTGTCACCTGGTATTACAAAATTTTAAAAAATATGTTAATATGAATTTTTACCAGTATGACCTTAAAATTGTGTTGTGGTCGTAGTTAAAGTTAAATATAAAAAAATATTATTAATTACCTTATTAAAATAATATTAGGAAAAAATTATTTGTCCAAAATATAGGGTGTTTCTTAACTACGGTACGATACTTAAGAGGGTAAAATATTATGTCTTTTAATGAAAAAAGTTCCCATAAACATACAGGGTGGGCCAAATTAAACTTGCACACTAATAGGTAGGATATGTTTTCTCTAGGTTTGTCAATTTTGGTCCAATAGATTTCGACAAGACTGGACTTACGGGACTTTTCCAAAATACTGTATTTAACCTCGTGTCAAAAATAATCTAATTTAGCTATAATAAAGCTAATACGTTTCTTTTGTAGACAAACTATGGGAAATGATTCAGTAAAAGCTAATCTATCAACAATTTAAGAATTTAGGAATTTTAATTATTTTTAATAAATAATGCTCCCATAAAACAAGCATTTGTCTCGATTTCAAAAGAAGAACTTTTTTAGTGTCCTTTGAAAATCAAAAATGTGGGGTTACCATCGTTACTAAGTTGGATGCTGACCAAACTTAGCAGTAAATTAATAAAAAATGAACGTATAAGCCTAATTGTAGATAAAATTACTTTTTTTTCAACGAAGTTTAATGCATCGTTTTGAAAAAAGTCCCGTAATTCCAGTCTTGTTTAAACCTATTGGATCAAAATTGGCAAACCTAGAGAAAACATATCTACCCATTAGCCCCTCACAAATTAAAAAGATGGAAGCAACAGATAAAATTTATTATTAGTTTAAAAGTGTGTAAGTTTAATTTGGCCCACACTGTACGTTCGGACTTGCTTCATTTCTAAGATACAAGGCATTAAAGTTAAAAAAAAGGTACTTTTTTAATATCTTAAAAACGCTTTAACCGATTTGGATAAATTGGGGTAATTTATTTAATGTAATAAGGCATTTATAAATCTTGCCTTAGATTCGAATTATTAGGTTCAGTGGCGTCCCAGTGAGCACCACAGCCCATATTATTGAGAAAAAAAGTATGCTACTGACTTTTTTTATAAAGTTTTTAGATGTTTTTTCTGATTAAGCAATTATAAATGAAACTTTTTAGTTTCCTACATTTCTTAAAAAAAAAATTGAAGCCACTTTAAATGATACTAAATAGTATCCATAAACAGCACAAAATTTAATTCAAAATTAAAAACTAAACAATTTTGACGATAGTAAATAAGAAAAATTACGGTTTTGGATAATATGCCCATTTATTTTAAATTATCATTTATTTTAAAACAAATTTTCCTTTCTTATTTTAATTTTTGAACGATGTTGTCTATGGGTACCTATTGGAAGAAATTAAAGTGGCTTAAATTAGGCGAAGAATTTAACGAAGCCGGATACAAAATAAATACAAGGAACTAAAAAGTTTTATTTTTATTTGTCTAATCAAAAAAGAAAAATAGGTAAAAATACTTTGCAAAACGTCAGTGGCGTACTTTTTTCCTCAATAATATTTACTGTGGTGCCCACTAGGACGCCACTGGACCCAATATTCCTAATCAAGGTAGACATTTACAGACGCCTTATTATACTAAATAGGTGTGAATTTTTTTATCTTAATCGGTTAAACGGTTTTAAAGATTTGTAAAAAATAAAGACTTTTTTAACTTTTCCACCCAGTAACTCAGAAATAAAGAAGTGGGGACATGTGTTTATAGAAACTTTTTTTTCATAAAAAGACATAAGATATTTTGACCAAGTCTGGCATGCCGCACTTCTTAATAAACTTCCCTCCTATGGTTTTTCAACTAAACTCTGTACTTGGCTCTCTAGTTATCTATCTGATCGTCGTATATCAGTTATTGTGGACGGCCATTCTTCAAGCTTTCACCAAGTAAATGCTGGAGTCCCTCAGGGCTCAGTTCTGGCACCAACATTGTTTCTTCTCCACATCAACGACCTTCTCTCGTCCACAACTAATTCCATTCATAGTTTCGCCGACGATAGTACCCTTCACTCCAGTTTTCAGGTTCCTAAACCCATTACTAAACCTGACTTGGAAAACAAACGCAGAGCGATGCAGATATCTCTTTCGCAGGATCTTAATTTAATATTGGATTGGGGCGCTAAAAATCTCGTCCATTTTAATGCATCCAAAACACAATCATGTTCCTTGTCGCGAAAAGAGTCATCAAATACTCATCCTCTACTTATGAGCGGCCAAGTTTTACAGAGCAAAGACACCTTTAATCTTGTTGGCGTCACATTTGAAAGTAACCTTAACTGGCATAAACACATTGTATCTATAGCCACGACAGCTTCAAAAAGCTTGGATTTCTCTTTCGAGCCAAAAATATTTTTCCCTTCTAATTTATACACTTTGTATGTGTCCCAAATCCGACCTCCCTTGGAGTATTGTTCTCATATCTGGGGCATGGCGTCCCCGACAACCCTAAGCATTCTTGATTCTATTCAAAGAAGAGCTGTTCGTCTTATTAATGATCCTTCACTTACAGAAAGGCTTCCTCTCTTGCACATCGTCGGGCTGTGGGGGATTTATCGCTTTTTTATAGGTACTTCCATGGCTTCTGCTCTGAAGAGTTGTCCAGTATTGTTCCTCCACTTACGGTTCCCAACAGAGAAACCCGTGGTTCCGCGCGTATGCATCCCTATACGGTCCAACTGGACAGGCCCCGAACTTCCCACTTTGTTCGTTCTTTTATCCCTAGAGTTTCTAGGTTGTGGAACCTGCTGCCCGCGGAGGTCTTTCCTTCTCCCCCAAATCTTCAAGTATTTAAGTCCCGTGTCAATAAACTCCCTCTTACATCGCTTAAGACACCCACGGTACGTTAGTATTTAGGCTTTTAGCCTTCGTGGTTTGTCCAAAGATAAAAAAAAAAAAAAAAAAAAAAAAATTACCCAACTTAAGTTTCGTACGGTAGAGAAACGGTGAGGTACGGTGTACGGGTACAGCGAGAAAACACCCTGTTTAATATACAACCGATTTAAAGCCACCTGTTCAGATTTCCCCCAGTACGGTATATAGGAATAAGCATATCCAGCTATTTACATTATGCATATTTTAAAATGTATCACGTGTATACACATTCTTCTTTTAGACAACTATCGTTAATTATGAAATTAATTAATTCAGGACGCAAAGAAAACGTAATGAAAAACATAAACGTAAACAATACAATAATTACTGCGGCCATATTCTTTTAATATCCACCTATAAATATCGTACTTCTCTAATAAGTAATGTGATTTGCATTGATGTTTGAATAAGTACGACCTCGGCGTGTTAATCAAGGTTTCGATTCAGAGACGTAGGAAAAATGAATAGTAACTATGTACATATATTAAAAAAATATATACTATTTACTTTAAAAATTCACAAACATAAATAAATTAGATTAAATTAAATAATAATTACAAGAAAGAAAATTCGGAACAAAAAATAAAACAAAACGCATCTTACGCATTACTGATACATCAAACACGGAAGATGCAGCATGCCACGTAAGGGACCTACCGCTCATATAAATTTACTACATAAAGCCTTAATATTAGCTACTGCATATACCATCGTACATCGTGCTCGATTAAGGCTGTGTTTATGTTGGAGCGGTTTTGAGCGAGGTTAGCAGCGCTGCTCGACCGAAGCAGCCTTACTGTAACATAAAGGTGATTTTGTCGAGCCGCGCTGCTAACCTCGTTTCTCACCTCCAACACAACAGTTATTAAAAAATTAGCACAAAAATAAGCCTTTTTTCCATCTTGTATACATAGGTGACAAAAATCGTATTTTTTTTGGGCAGCAAATAGTATTAACTTTAAGTTGCATAAGTACAACCTTTTTTTTATTGCAGAATACATTTTTTGGGGCGGGCTTTTCTTCCTTACTTTTTTATTTTTAAAATGACGAAAACCTTTTTTTACATTAAATAAATGGGAGGGCCTTTTAAACGGTCACACTCGTACCTGTTTCATTTTCATTCTAAGTTGAACTGTAAGTTTTTTTCTGTGTGTAAGAATATACTGAAAATAGAAACAAAAGGCTCCTTAAAAACTTGATAAATACAGATTGAAGTACATAAGTTAAAAACTATACATTTTCTTTACAAAAATATCCGCATCTAACCAGTTATGTAAAGTTTTACTATTTTAAGACTATATACTAAAACTTATCAAAACTATTTAAAAAAAATAACGATTTATTTTTAACTAAATATGTTATGCTACAATGCTTACCTTTAACCCGGCTATGTGCATTAGGTGCATCTAATTTTAACCTTGAATTTACATACAATAAAATGACGTTATTTGCGAGCGGATATGAGATTTTTGCGAACTAAATTTAATTACATTGTTATAACAGTATTTTTCTATGCACCATAAATACGTATATAGGCAGAAAAAAAACGTCTTGTTTATAAATAATCTCAAACCTCATCTTAATTACGGATAAAGAAACAAAAATAATTGAACTGTTTTGGTAATATTATCTGGGCCTACTAAGTTATTTCAGTAACTGCACGTATAATAAATAAAGGGTAAGCTCAGGTATATACAAAGTTCATATAATGGGTAAGTAAAAGTACCGCAACTCTTAAATATCTTTAAAACCTATAAAACAACATTTACAGAATTTGGTATCAAAGATGATTTGGACATGTTGATCTGAATGGTTTTATCGACACTGCTACCAGTTTTCCCATTTTTGTGGTATGCGTATTTTATTTTTAATAGAATACCCAATTTATTTTGACTGCAATCAATTGGGTAGGTTAAATTAAGTGAATTTATTTTTCCTACGACCACTTGTGAAAATAGCAAATAGCACACTGATTTCATGCATAGAAAATGCGTTATATCACACTAGTGTTGCAAAGTACTTTACAGCACTAGTGTTGCAAAGTACTTTACAACACTGGTGTGATACATATTATGATGTCATTCTAAAAACTGCCATTGGTTTTGCAAGTGACATATTTATTGTAGTGACAGTAAAAAACTTTTTATTTACCTTAAACGGTAGAACCCAAATTAGCTGAAAATCATCTTATTTTATATTTATTAAAATTTACGAAAAAAATAAAAACATAAACAAAAATAGACATAACCACAAAAACAACTTTCACTGACTGGCACAGTTGGTGTATTCCTTTTATGCTTTAGAACTGCCCAGAACGACACCGTAAGTATTCCTTTTATAGTGGGAGTTGTTCTGCAGAACCGTTCTATTACCTCTCCCTTTGCCTCTCATGCACCATCATCGATTGAGGTGCATGAAGTGTTCTGAAACTAATGACATGCCAAAAGGCAAATAGTAAAAATACTTGGTTATATTTAATAAATATCTATAATAATTTACTGTGGTTAAATAATTAACCCGAAAAAAATTTATATAAACCACGGATGACTAAAACATAAACCAAACAAAGAACAACAAATCTGTCAAATCCTATAAATGTCATGTCAACGGGCAAATCCCACTGTTTTTTGGTGTTCCTTTTAAAACTGTTTTGATCGGTTCTGAAGAACGGTTCTAAAAGCTAAAAGGAATACACTGTCAGGTAAGTAGATCAAATTAAAAATTTCCCTTCTACCTTTGAGCACGTACTTAATAGAGGCAGCCTTGCCGCTTGACCGTTCGACCTAAAGCACCAGAGAAAAAAGCCTATAGATCAAATTCCTTCCTCTCTTCTTCGTGTACTCAAACAACTAGTTAAATCTTTTTTTAATCCCTAATTAAACCTAAGGCTAATACACACTTAATGAATCCACTTTCTTTTATCCATTCATAAATAGAATCAGACCCTTCCGACGTTGCCAAATGCTTTCCATATTTTGCATGGTAACTGACGTTTGGTAGTCGTTTTTCCTTACTTTTAGGACTTTAGGTTATGCATTTTACAATTTTCATATTTTTATATTTTTTTCTTAAAAATATGAGGAAAAACTGTTATTTTTACTTAATTTTATATGTGATGTTCAGTTTCATTAACTCGTTTTACCAATTTTACCCCACTCAGCACCCCTTTTCACTCCCCGGTCCCGTAAGTTTATTTACTAATATTTTTTAAAAACGGAATATTTTGGATATGCACCACTTACGTTTTATTTAGAAGAGTGTCTAAAATATGTAAGAATCAAGAATTTTAAAAAACACTTATAATAGCAGAAAACCGTATTAAACTATTAGCGGTATTACCTAACAAAACCATACAATTTTTATTAAGTGAGGGCCTTTTTAAATTTCAAAATGATAAAAGTTATATAATGCTTCTAGGTAGGTGATTTTCGATGTAAAAATATTTATTTATTTATTTATTTATATACAGTATCTACAGCTTTGCCATTTACAGATACCACCTAGTCTAAGGAACAATACAAATCATAAAAAAATATATAGATAGATCTTAAAAATATTTGCATATACCTAACTATTATATCACAAAACTAAGTCAATTACACTACTATACTACTCTACACTAATAAAATAGAACTATTATTTACAAAACTAAATACAGAATATCAGACAATTGCTTGTGACAAATAGAGTTTTTCCTCCACAATTTTTATAAATTGATTTAGGTTGGTGTTATCAACATCTAAATCACTCATATATTCATTAAACAAGGCGCACATGCGGTAAATTGGAGAATTTTTATATGAATTTATCCTTGGAAAGTCCAAGTAGAAAACTCTTTTTGTCTGGTATTGCTATATTTTATGGAAAATGGAAGTTTTGCTAATAATTCAGAGGAATTAATTTTATTACTTAATAATTTAAACAAATAAACTAGACACATCTTTATCCGTCTGTTTTCTAAAGATAATCTATGAAATAGATCTAATAAGGCCAAATGGTTGTACCCTTGATTAGGATAGAAACCAAACTTTTTGAAAAATAAGTACTTTAAAAATTTTCTTTGCACTCTTTCAATAGATTTATTCCATATGTCATATTGCGGAGACCACACAATACTTCCATACTCCAATTTTGGTAATACTAAACTGTCAAATAATTTAAGACAAACATCAACACTAAAACACTTAGTGGTCCTGACAATGAACCCCATCATCCTGTGTGCATCAGTTATTCTCGTGGTAATATGTTCTGTGAAACTTAAAGAGCTATCAAATAAAACTCCCAAATCTTTCTGAGATGAAGTTTGGGACAATTCGGTATCACATATATTATAATTAAAATTGATTATGTTCTTATTTAAAGTAAAAGACATTTTAGCACATTTTTCCAAATTAAAATTAAAGCCATTTGTATTACACCATTCAAACACAATATCCAAATCCTGTTGCAAAGTCATACAGTCACTATCACTACAGATTTCTAAAAACAATTTAAAATCATCAACAAATAACAACTTTTGAGAATTCTTTACAACATCACATATACCATTTATAGCTATAACAAAAAGGAGCGGACCAAGGTTCGATCCTTGAGGAACTCCTGATGGACACCTATACAAATTAGACCTAGCTCCTTTTATTTCTACGTATTGTTGACGATTGGACAAATATGATTTTATCAAGTTAACCAAGCCATCGGTTACATTCATATTCAGTAAAGCTTGAATTATAGTACTATGTCTCACTCTGTCAAACGCCTTGGCCATATCGGTGTAAATAACATCAATTTGTTTCTTATTATTGAGTGCTTCATGTATATATTGTGAGAATATTATAAGATTAGTTAAGGTGGATTTTTGTGGAAGACAGCCATGTTGACTTTCGGAAATATAAAATTTGACTTCTTCATAAAGCCTATCAAAAATAACTATTTCAAACACCTTGGGTACGGAACTTACTACAGCTATAGGACGGTAATTTACAATCTCCCGTCGAACTCCACCTTTAAGAACTGGAATGACCTTTGTGGTTCGCCAGACTGTAGGAAACGTACCTATTTGATAGCTTAGATTAAAAATAAATATTAGGGGTGATAAATATTGTCAAAACAGTATAATATACAGCAGTGAGGAAAAGTATATATCACACTAGTGTTGCAAAGCAAATATCACCCTAGTGTTGCAAAGTTCTCAATTGTTTTTTATTTTTTCTGAACAGACAAACTTTAATTTATTTATTTTTGGTGAATAATTTGTGGTCGTAGGAAAAATAGTGTAGTATTCGTGTGAAAATGACTTCTCTTACACTCGTGGTTTGTCGCACTCGGCTAACGCCTCGTGCTACAATATTCCCACTCGTGTGAAATTAGTCATTTCCCACACTTGTAATGTAATATACTATTGTCTCGTCTGGTTGCTTAGATATTCTACAGATGCTATACTATACATTTAGCAGAAAGTACGTTAATGCCCATATCTCTTTAAAACCGATAAAACTGTGTTTAAAAAATTTGGTATTCGGGGTTTGTGGGCATGCCTTATTCAACAATGATATCTGTGTTATTGCCATATTTAAATTAAAATGCCGTGTTGTCACTATTTCAACACCGGGGTAAAGATTAAATTTGAAAACTTGGAAACTTACTAAAGTTGGCACGCCCATTTCATTGCAATCGAAGTAAATGGGGCGTTTCATTTAAAATACCAAAATATAACGTGTAACGCAAAACTGGAAAATCTGGCATTACTGATAATATCACTGTTTAATTCTACTTGCCCAAAAATCTTTAGATACCAAAAATTGTAAACCCAGCTTTAGCGTTTTTAGAAATATTTAAGCGCATCTGTACCTAAATTGTACCATTTCCATAGATTAGCAACTAGCTAGATTAGAAAATTTGCGTCTTTAAAATCATAATTTTTCCAATATTTGACGTAAAAAATTTATTAAACCACCTACTATGGTATATTATTTTAATCAGAAAAAAACAAGCAATTTAATTACCTAATCATTTATAGGGTGTCCCTAATAAAAAACACATGTTTGGGTCAAATGTCAAAAATGACAGCTCAAAAATTTTTTTGGCTACGCCACTGGATTCTACGGAAAAAAGTGTCTGTATAATGTGCAATTGGTTTTCTCGTATCTGTAATAACAACAAAGCTACAGGACCTTTTCAAAAAGTGAAAAAATCGAGAATCACCCTGTATCTCTGAAACGATTCGCGATAGCGATGATCTGTTTTTACCAAAAATGTTTTCTCCAAAAAAACTCAAGAATGGGGTATCAGATTTTTAATATCTCTTATGGTTTCCAAGTTTCCCATAAGGGACAACCAAAATGGGACACCCTGTACAGTGTGTCCCGCTTTTCATGAATACACCCTGATATCTTAGTTAGGTATGAATAATGCAATTTTCGACAAATTTTGGTGGTGATTGTAGGTTAGAGAAATGAAGTATAGTAAAAATTTTTATTTGCCATTTGCGTGGCGGTCTTGGAGGGTAAAAAGACTTAATTTTTAGAAAATGAATATTAGGGCTTATTAATCAGCAGCCTAATTTATATTTTTGAAATGGAAGCGACTAATTGTTTTTGTATTATTTTCCCAAAAAGCATTTTTACCTCTCCCAACACCACACGCTTTTGATAAATAAAAATTGTCTTTGCTTTTGACTTTACCATTGGCGTGCTGTGTCTGGGGATGTAAAGAGACTTTTTGGAAAAATAATATAAAAAAATGGCTCTTGACATTTCGCTGGTCCAATATTACAAGGTTGTATTTTACAATTTTAAAAATACTGCCTTAGTACTATTACAAGTACAAGAAGCTACGTTGTTTAGGCTAGACATAGAACAGAGTTTCATGGGTTTGTCATTATTAGAATGAACACAAAAAACAAAATTACAAAGGTGTATGTCATTTTCGTGACAAGTTTCGTATTTAAAAGGTGTAAAAACTCGTTATTCTCAGAATGAACTTTATGTTACTTAGGAATATGGTATATTGGGCCAGCAATTTTAAAAATATTAATAAAGTGTGGCGAGCAGTGGTGCAGGGGCTAACGTGCCAGCCTCTCACCGCAGCGATCCGGGTTTGAATCTCAGAATCGGACATCGGATTTTTAATTGCTCGTCACCTCACAGTTGGCAATGGTAAACCACTGTGTAGTATTCTGCCATTCCTAGGAAGTTGTTATTTAAAAATAACGTCCGTGGTGGCACTACCGCGTTGTCTAAAAAGTGGTGTAAAATGCAAAAATTGCATGTTTCAGTGCTTGGATAACGTTGACGGAACACGACAATAATGGGTTAAAAATCCAGTAACCCGACACTCACGGTACACTGGTATTTAGGCATAAGCCTTCGTGAGATGTCATAAAAGATAAAAAAAAGGGTTTATGGGGATGCTGATTCTAAATCTGATAGAAAAAATTATTTAAATAAGCCCTAGCCTTCTTTGAAACTAGGCCCCTTATTTAATAGTATCTGAAGCTTTAGTGATTTTAAAGATTTTTAAGAGAGGCAGTAGGTTTTACTAACTCAATATACAGTGTCCCTTTCTTTTCATGAATACACCCTGATATTTGAGTAAGGTATTAATAAGGCGATTTTCTACAAATTTTGGTTTTGATTGTATGTTGGAGAAATAAAGTATTTGGCATAGTAGAAATATTTATTTACGATTGACGTGCGATCTTGGAGGGTAAAAAAGACCTAATTTATTTAGGAGAAAAATATTATGGCTTATTTTATTTTTTTTGTCATACTAGGAATCAGCAAATACCCAAAAACCCCTTAATTTATATTTTTAAAATGCAAGCGACTAATTGTTTTTACAATATTTTCAAAAAAGCATTTTACCTCTCCCAACACCACATGCTTTTGGTAAATAATAATTTTCTTTGTACTAAATACTTACTTTTTGACTTTACCATTGGCGTGCTATGTCTGGGGATGTAAAAAGACTTTTTGGAAAAATAATATAAAAAAATGGCGCTTGACATTTTGCTGATCCAATATTTCAAGGTTGTATGTTACAATTGTAAATATACTGCCTTAGTACTATAACAAGAAACTATGTTGTTTACGCTACACATAGAACAGAGTTTCATAGGTTTGTCATTATTAGAATAAACACAAAAAACAAAATTACAAAGGCGTATAAGTTTCGTATTTAAAAGGTTTTTTTCACTTTTTGTTACATAGGACCATGTAATATTGGGTCAGCAATTTTAAAAATATTAATAAAGGGTTTTTGGGGATGCTGATTCTAAATCTGAATTATTTAAATAAGCCCTAAAATTTTTTCCTAAAAAATTAAGTCTTGTTTACCAAGGCCACACGTCAATGGCGAATAAAGTTTTCACTATGCCAAATAAATATTTCTCTAACATACAATTACCACCAAAACTTGAAGAAAATTGCGTGATTCATAACTGAGATATCAGGGTGCATTCATCAAAGGTATACCCACTATTTAGTAATTTCTGCTTAATAAACTGTTTTTTAAATCGACTTGTAATACATCCTTTTTTTCTGGAAAGATTACAGTATTGTGTAAAACAAGTCATGTAGAATTTGATTCCTAAATATTTCAAGTGGCAAATTCGTCTTTAGGGATTAGACATTGTCCAGAGCTTTTTAGGTTAATATATTGTTTACTTTTTTTATTATTTTTTCACATTTTTTTAATAATAAACTTTAAAAAACCTAGTGCACTTTTCTACCCTATTATATTATTATAATAAACCAAGGAATCAGCATGCATATTTGGTCAAAAACTCATATAACTGCGTATTTTAATGACAAACAAAGCATACTTATACATATGTATATGCGCATATTTTTTAAATTTAAGTGTATATGTATATGTCGCCCTTCAATAATAAACAACTATATCCTTTACATTAGCAAATAAGTTTTATTTTAACTGTAAATCAGAAAGTACTACTTTATTCATATTTAGCATTTAGCATGTAGAAACCGCTTCGGTCTATGTTCTAAATATTAAGTTTAAACTTACCCTGATTAGTTTTCTTACTATAAAATTGGACAGTGGCATTTTAAAAATAAATTATGTTTAAACATGTAATTAAATCCTTACTCTTGTTTAACCGCAAATAAAAATTTGTCATCGATACTGAAAAATTGGTACAAAATGTATTTTATTATCAAAACATTTTTGTGGTCGGCTTTAACCTAAGGTTTTTCGAAAATAGTCTAGACGTATACCACTCGACCTACAAATTTAAATCAATTAAACTATTCAAATATTTCTTGCATCCTTGTGCTTAAAAATTGTTTTATGAACAATAAATAAAAAACCCGATTGCTTTGCGTTTTAGTTTAAAAAATAAAAACCCTTGGTCGTCCTGCAGCACCGTATTTTTAATAAATTATAGTACCTACATTTAGCTATTTTTTAGGCACAATCATGCTAAAAACAAATTGGATTGTTTAATAGCTGAAATTTATGGGAGTGTTTGCTGGGTGCTATTTTGAACTCCAGGTCATTTAAGAAAACACGTCTCAACACATAAATTTTTGATTTTAGGGGAAACATATTTTGTCAGTTTCACTTTATGAACTGCAACCCTTTAGCAGGGATAAGACTTACCCTTAAAATTTTAAATGGAAAGACGGGTCAAGTTAAGGTGTCTTGACCCTGATTACAACTGCAAAGTTTAAAGTCTTCGGTTAATAGAGCTTGTCGAAATTTTGATTTTAAATTAACTGTAAAAGCATGCTACTTAAAACTAAAGGGATATAGGAAGGGTTAAACTATCTTTAAAATAAGATAATAATTATTAAAGATTGTTTAACTTTATCCTATCCCCTTAGTTTAAACCAGCTTGCTCTTACAGGTAATTTAATAATATATATTAAAAATTTTGAAATAAAAATTTTGACAAGCTGTCATATCAACGGATAAATTAGCAGAGACTCTATATAAACATCGGAGTCAGAGTCTAAGGTGGTAAAAGTGGCATAATAATGTTTCTCCCTAAAATCCAAAACTGATGTGTCCGAGCGATTTTCCTTAAATGACCCGAAGTGCGTAAAATTAGCTCTGTTTTGTTTTTAATTGGCAACCCAGTATAAATTTGTTTTTTTAAATACAGGGTGTCCGTCCATATTTTGACCGCGAATAACTTTAGAATAAATAGGGTTATCAAGAAGCGCTATTTAAAGAAAGCCTCAGATTTTTTAAAAGTATTTTAATATATCCTTACTATTTGATTGTGACATTTCGTTAACACAAGAACAAAATGGCCGATTTTCTAATATAGGGCAACATTGTTATTTTAAATGAAATGCCATGTTTATTTTTCTATCAGCGTAAAATTAAATGTATTTCCTTTAAAAAATGTACATAGGCAATGATTATCACAAAAAAATATGGAATAATTGATCTTTAAAAAATTGACTGTATGGCAATTAAAAGTATTATTTGACAAAAAAAAAATGCTACATACAAGGTAACAGGAAAAAAAGGATATTTGCAATACTAACAAAAGTCTATGGAAAAGTAATCTAGCTTTACCGCAATTATTATTTTGTAAATAACGTATAACTTTGTTGCCGTATCTTTTCATGTGACCTTGTATGTAGAAAACTTTTATTGTCAAATATTAATAATAATTGTCATGCGGTCAATTTTTAAAGATCAATAATTCTATTATATTTAAAAATGTCCATAGCTTATGATACATTTTTTTCTTCTTATTATCTAAATTTTGCAACCTAATAGGTATCTGACGCTAGAGTAAATCCTAATTTAGCATCATGGGCTCTCCTACTAAATTTTTTATTCGCAAATAATACTCTAACATGCCATGCAGTTAATTTTTTAAGATCAATAATTCCATCATTTCTTATTAAAACCATAGCTTATGTTATATTCTTTTAAATGGGAAAACATGAAGTTTAGGGTAGTAAAAAAATATACATGATGTTCCATTTAAAAAAATAAAGTTGCCCTATATGAGAAAATTGGAAATTTTGTTTTTGTGTTAACGAAATGTTACAAATAAATGGCGAGGATATGATAAAAAAACTTTTAAAAAATCTAACGTTTTTGGTAAAAACCGCATCTTGATAACTTTACTCGGTATTAAAATTTAAAAAAGGCGGCTTTTCATAACTTCTGGTGTATGCCAGAGTTTCTTTATGAGAAGGGGTTTAGACATAAGCAAGACAGGGGATAGCTTTTGTCAGGGACGTGAGGGTGTGAGAATTACGATTTCGGTTGGCAGTTCTGTTCAAAGTTGGTAGCATTATCAGCTGATGACAGAGTCGTGTCTGTCGAAGATTTGTTTGGTAAAAACTGTGGAAATTTGCCATTTTCATTTTGGTTGTATATTTTGCAAGGATTATATTCTTTTAAATGGGAAAACATGAAGTTTAGGGTAGTAAAAAAATATACATGATGTTCCATTTAAAAAATAAAGTTGCCCTATATGAGAAAATTGGAAATTTTGTTTTTGTGTTAACGAAATGTTACAAATAAATGGCGAGGATATGATAAAAAAACTTTTAAAAATCTAACGTTTTTGGTAAAAACCGCATCTTGATAACTTTACTCGGTATTAAAATTTAAAAAAAAGGCGGCTTTTCATAACTTCTGGTGTATGCCAGAGTTTCTTTATGAGAAGGGGTTTAGACATAAGCAAGACAGGGGATAGCTTTTGTCAGGGACGTGAGGGTGTGAGAATTACGATTTCGGTTGGCAGTTCTGTTCAAAGTTGGTAGCATTATCAGCTGATGACAGAGTCGTGTCTGTCGAAGATTTGTTTGGTAAAAACTGTGGAAATTTGCCATTTTCATTTTGGTTGTATATTTTGCAAGGATTTCCAGTTGTTAATGTTTTTGGTTAGTTTAGAGACTTCACATATTATTGGTTCATCCAGTCAGTCATTTGTGTTTTTATATACAATATGATACAGATGAGTGTCCGCTAATTAATGGTACACAGAAAAACCACAGATTTCTTATGCGAAAATACCCATTTAGGATTTAAACAAACATACCTATATCCAGTCTAAGTATATCCAAAAGTTAATGATAAGGAAGATACGCGGTGTTAAAGAGATATAAATATTTTTAATTCATGCATTTCGATAATTTTTGATACGTTTTTAACATTTTAATAAAACTCGGTATCCAGGAGTTTTTAGATATCAGCTATTTATATCTGCGCAGTTGTAATTATAGCTAATGCGATGTTATTGAAGGTACATACATACTTTCGGGTGCACTGAACAACTAAAACGTGAATACCCTAAAAACGGTTGTCAAGACCGATTCTTACTAAGTATACCTTTTTTGTGCAGAAAGCATAAAGAAGCTTACAAGTTTATACGTACAGAGTAGTAACAAAAAATTGGGTAGTTTTAGAGAATTTTAAATAGTGTATCCATCGCCCTCTAGTCTACACACAAAAGTTAATATTCGATCTGAAAAGCTAATGTTTAAAAACCCCTAGATACCGTTTTATTAAGATATTTAAAAAGGGGGAACAATTATCGAAATAAATTTACTTTTTTCTTTTTACTATGACACCCCCGTATCTTCCTTATTATAAACTTTTGGATATTAGGTATGTTTGGTTAAATCTTAATATTTTGGCTTAAGGAATCTGTGGTTTTTCTGTGTACCATTCATTAGCGGACACCCTGTATACAAAGTTTTTAAAATGGTTTTTTGACTTACGGAACCATGGAAAATGTTTTGCTCTGTCAGGTACCTCATCGTCCTATCGTCGCTTTGATAATTTTTAATTTTCAATATTTAAACCACATTTTTGTTTTTGTTTTAAGTTATGCCTATTAAAATAATTCAATAAATTTTGTTTACAGTATACAGTTCTTTTTGTTTTCTCCTTAATTCTACGCCACTGATCTGCCTAAAATCAAACATGGCCGAAAATGGCCCGACTTGACGTCACAGCCGCGCTAACCAATATGGCGAATGTCGTGACCTTATCTCATCAATCGACTTTGGGTGTATGCATTGAAAAACATATAATGGTGGACACAGTCTTTCCCTAAAACTTACTATGCTTGTAGCTAGCCTATAAAGGTAAATCCTTAATTTTTTTTTAATTGACACAATAATAATAACAATCAAGAATTACAATTTACTATTTCGACTCAATAAATATTAAAACTTAAAAAATATTTCCAAATTTGGGTACACTTTTGTTGACCCACTATTTAGAGGCACGACTTTACGACTCATTAATTATTGTAATCGAAGGCGAATTACGTCACATCTATTGTTCTACCTGTCGCTTTATTCCCGTCCTAGATGACCAAACTGCCTAGAGAAACAATCCTTATTGTATACTTTTGTACATGTTTACAGGCATTCATGATGTGCATGAAAAATCTAAAATTAACCATTGTTATTATGTAGAGAAAATGCATTGGTGTATTTTCTATAATAAAGTAATTTTTATTTTAGAAAAATACTTTTAGTGACTAACGATTTGTATAGGGTGGCCGTCCACAATTGAAGTCATTTTAATAGCGAATAACTTAAAAACCAATAATTAATTTTATAGTGTATTCTTATACAGCGAGTAAGTGTACATCGTTATAGTGAATCCGATTCAATCAATTAAATTAAATTGGGACCGTGTTCTGATTGATCAATTTCGAACGAACCATTCGAAATCGACCAATTAAAATCCGTTTCAGTTTTATATATCGGTTGAATCGGATTCAGTATAACGATTTGCACGTATTCATATTCAAATAAATACCAATAATTTTGGCCAGATAATAGAGAGTAGTACACTTTAAATTATACGACCTTGACTTTTGTGTATGATACGATATTAAAAAATACGCTATCCTTTTCTTTTGGGTAGATATACTTTTAAAGTTGTTTAGGATCATTAATAAAAATCCCTGCTTAAAAAGTTACATTACAACCTAAAAAGATATGAAATAAAACTGTAATAGTTTCTCTTTTTATAACCAACCTTTTACCCAATAACAATAATAAATAACATAATTTGTGTGAGTCATTTAAAAACAAGTTATTTTTTGGCCATTTAAAAAACAAGAACATGTACTGTGTGTGTCTCATTTAAAATTGGGAAAAAATAAATTAATGAATCAAAAATGTGTTAAAAAAGGTAATTTGCAAGTTACATTAACAGCTGCACAGTTACTTTAAAAATGTTTTACAGAATTAAAAAATTCTATAAACAAAAAATTATAAAGAATTAACGAAAACGCAACAAATTTAAAAACGCGCCGAATTTTCGGCACAAAAAGTTGTTTTTACCAGTAAGTTTCGTTTGGCATTTGAGCTTTGAAAACGGGGGTTAGTGTCAGTGCTGCCAGAACGTGTGTAAATCGTATCCCTTTCCTAACATGGCGCTCGTATCCCATGTATGTCCATTACATCCATTATTGCTGATTTGTCTTTTTTC